>CAJNOL010001726.1:0-55883 GCA_905250125.1 Rotaria sordida
AATTATGTTCATTTGTTGTATAAGATTTCCATTCAATATTAGAATTCCTTATTGATGATGAATCGTTATTTGGATTTCTATTTCACAAAAAAAAAATAATAATAATAATAAAGAAAGATATATATATATAAAATAATATTACTAACCCAGTTTTAATAAAATTTGTCCAATAACGAATTAATTGTCGACTAAAATTTTCTTCATCATTCGAATAATTATAATAACTTGTATTAACATTTCTATGTATTTGACGATGACCACGTGCCAATGGAACACCAAATACATAATCTAATCATTCATAGAAAAAAAAAAATTTCAATAGAACTTTCTCAATCACAGCCGTATGTCAATACTGCAGGTCGAGGGTACCCCCATAACTTACATCTCTGTTCTCAATGGATAATCATGTTTAAAAATAAAAGATAAACTTTATATAATTTTCATTATCAAAAAAAAAAAAACAAATTTTCAATACTACTAAATGTTCATTGCAAAAATCAGTTTGATTAAGAAAGGAAAATTCATCATAACACTTCCAATTGCATTACAATTGTATTGTTTACTCATGAGCTATAGCATTTGTTTTCGAGTCGAGACATAGATCGAAATAAGTTTTGAATATTCTGAAAAGATTTCGGATTCTTAGCTTATTACTACCGAGATACTGTACTCTTACGGTAGTTTTTAAATGAATGCCGTAGGCCAGAAAAACTGATTTTCAAAATGGAAACTTTGCATAGAAACAGGCCTTAACAAGAGTTTCAAGTCTACTGATTTATATGAGCGACATAAAAGACACGGCTTTTACCGTAGCTATATCTTAAGATAGGAATTTTTTGTTAAGGCTTCCCCCCTCAAAAAAGTTAGTTTTCGTCGGAATGGTCAAGATTGAGATAAATACATGGGAAGATAGCCTGTCATTTGCTCTTTCATAAACGATAAAACTTTTCTTTGATACCTCCTTTTTTTCCGAAAAATTTTCAATATTTTTGACGATCCCTATTCGAAAAACCTAAAAATCTTTTTCGTTCTTCCTCAAAATGGTGGTCGAATGACATATCTCCAGCGAAAGTCAACTACAATACGATATAAAGTCGAATGTTTTTTTTTTGTTTGAAAGAGTATCAAAAACTGCAGTACCTATGAGAGCTCTTTTTTTGAAATAGGCTTTGCTTTTATTATATTGAAAAGCGCCTTCTTAATTAGAGCGTCATTTTTTGAGAGTTTTTTTAGTAACCGAACTTGTCAGGATCCTTTTCCCCTTAAAAGATAAGATTAAAAAAAAAAGAGCCCTCATAGGCACCGCATCCGGACATGCTCTTTCAAACAGAAAAGAAATCAAGTATATATATTGAAGAGTCACTGAGAACTTTTGGAGATGCGATAAGCCATTTTTTGACCCTTATTCGGTCCGTATCTCCATTGTACGTCATGATAGAAGGGTGAAACTTTTATCACATGCATCCTATCATAGGTCCAACATATCCTCCAAATATCAGTCTGTTTGGATGTTCCTGGGCTGAGATCAATTTTTGAGGGAGACTCCCTTAAGGCTTGTCTCTATACAAAGTTTTCAGTTGAAATTCAAAAATCATTTTTTCTGGATCAATATCTCGGCAGCAATAAGCTAAGGGTCTAAATTCTTTTCAGGATATTTGGATACATGTAGTCTCGGACTCAAATGTGATTTATCAGTTGAAGACCTTTCCTCGGAACTATCTTACTCTCATATAACATTGAGATTGAATTAATTTTCTAAGATCAAACATTAAGATTAGATGATCAAAGTTTTACTGAGGAAAAAAAGGTACTGTACATTTGATGAACAAGAGGATGTAAAAAAATGAGTCAATACTTTGAAAAAAATATTTAAAAATAATGAGTTAGAACCAGAATTTTATACTCTTTTCGAATCTAGACTCAGGATTTTTCGTAGGAGTTATGCACGAATTTTTAGAAGATTTAAAAATAAAGTTTATACGGAAGCAATTCCACTAACAAATCCAACAAAGGAAAAACAAACAACAGTATCTCTTCTAGAATTGATTTTCTATTATTTTTCAACGATACTTTCTTTTACTTGACTATTTTCGATTTTTTTATAATCAACATCTAACTCACGAGAAAACTAATAATTAAACTAGTGTGTGGGTATGTGTCTTCATTAGGGGTGTCAGTTTCGGGTTCCTAGGAACGGGAACCCACTTGAAAATTCATTTCTGTGCATTTTTGAACACACTACAGTTCATAGACATACTTTTTCTTCCGTTTTGAGACAAGTCTCTCCGGATTTCTGGGTTCCCAGGAACGAGAACCCGCACCGGGTTCCCAGGAACGGGAACCCACACCGAATTCCCAAAAACTGGGAACCGCACCTAAATTTCTATTCTGAACGATTTGAAATAGGGTTCCTCATTCTTAGGAACCCGGGGCGGGTTCCCGTTCCTAGGAATCCGGAACCCGATGTGGGTTCCCGTTCCTGGGAACCCGGAACCCGATGCGGGTTCTCATTCTCGGGAACCCGGAGAGACTTGTCTCAAAACGAAAGAAAAAGTATGTCTATGAACTCTAGTCTGTTCAAAAATGCACAGAAATGAATTTTCAACTGGGTTCCCGTTCCTAGGAACCCGGTACGGGTTCCCGTTCCCAGGAACTCGGGAATCCTGAGTGACTTGCTCAAAACGAAAGAAAAAGTATGTCTATGAACTCAAGCGCGTTCAAACATGCATAGAAATGAATAACCAAGTGGGTTCCCGTTCCTTGGGAACGGAACCCTTGAGGAACGGGAACCCTGACACCCCTAGTCTTCATACTCAATCATGTCTACCCACACTTGATTATTTTCAAATATATTCACCTAATTCAGCAAAATGTCCAATAACATGTGGTAATGTTTTTAAATGATCACGAAATAAACTTCGTGCTTTAAATGTTGGTCGATGAGAATAAATATATGCATAATTTGATGATGTTTGATTTGATACCTGTGAACGTAAATTTAAACAATGAACCATATGAAAATTAAACATTAAATCAGAAACAAGATCAATATAAAGTTTTAATCGCATAGTTATATTATCTTTTCCTAAATATAAATAAAAATAATTTAGAAAAAATTTTTATATATTATTTTATTACCCGGATATTCATATCGTTTTTTAATTTCATCAATATAACATGTTGCAAATTGAAAATTTGCATTTATATAACGTTCAACATAATCTAATTTTGAAAATTGTTCAAGAACTATATGTGGATCATAATTCCATACTTGTTCAACATGTGTTTTTCTATGAGATTTAATTTCTTCTATATCATCATCATCATCATAAATTTCATCATTTAGATTATCTTGTGTTTTAATTATATCCGGTGGTATAATACCTGTTGAATTACGATGAATAAAACGTTTTTGTCGTGTTTGAAGTCGTTTACCAATTGATGTTGATTGATTATTTAAATCACTATAAAAATGTCCAATATGATATTCAGCAAAATAAAGACCTTCATTTAATGTAACACCTGTTAAAAGATCAATATTTCGATATACATCACTTTGTATAATATTTTCAATTGTATCATTTAAAAAATCATTATCAATAACAGGATATGGATTATCATCAGCTAAGAAAAGAAAAATCATATAGAAATTATATTCAAAAAAAAGAAAAAGAACAAAGATCAATATATTTTTCATACCAATGCTAAGACTCAAATGAAGACGATAAAAATCTCCTTTATTTTCTTGTAATAATTTAAGAATACATTGAAACATTTCTGTTTCATTTGATTGTTCACAATTAAATTCATGTGATAGACGTTCAATTAATTTTCTTGGTTGATGATTTATACTCCATGGTGCTAAACCAGTTCCTGATTGTGATATAATACGTTTAATCATACCACGACAATATCGACTAGCTAAAAAAAGAAAAGAAATAAATATAAAAAAAAATAAGAATAATTCTACCTGGAATTAACATAACATTTCCAGCACCAGCTGAATGACCAGCTAAAACAATTCGTTCAGGATCACCACCAAATAAATGAGCATTTTCATAGATCCATTCAACAGCTAATAATTGATCCCAAAGACCAAAATTACCTTTTGAAAAACAAAAATGTACAATAGAATGTAGTTTTTTTTTATCTAACAAATTGAACGAATTTCGTCAGTAAAAAATTAATGAAAAGATCGATTAGATAATATTCCTAGTAACAAAATCTATTGCATTATATTTCATATTTTAATTCTACTACTTATTCGAGATAAATTATAAAGTGGCGGACAAAATTTTAAGGTACCTTTTGTTTTTCGATTTTCTCTATCAAAAGCCACTCATGATCGATATCCAAATAGTGATTTCGATAGTTCTCGAAACAGGCTACAACCTTGAGAATTAAAAAAAGCAATTAAGCTCCGCTATTTTAATTTCTATGACAGAAACCATTTTTCCCCAGCGGACGAAATTTTAAGGCACTTTTAATATTTTATTAAATTTTTTTCTATGAAATAATTCTTGAAAACTTTTTTATATACCATTCGATACAGAATTGAACGGGCTATCGATTGGTAAAAATTAACATTTGAAAATGATTAATTATCATTAACTAATATTAATTATATTTAATCAATATTAATTAAAAGTTATAGAAATTTTCCATTTGAATTTCTGACTTTTAAGGACATCATTATAAAGAGTATTGAAAACTAAACAAAATGGTATATAATTGATATAGAAATAATCCATTTTAGTAGAGTATTATACAGTTTATTAAATTTTATTACTAAACTGTACCATTGTCATAGTATGGTGTAATTCACTAGCTCAACTTCAAAACTTAGAATTTAGTGTATTTTATATGTCATCCCATGGGCTTTCGAATGAGACGACTCCGTTTTCTACATGATTTACTAGTCAACCAGTATAATGTTTTTAGTCTTTAAGAGCAATTTTAACGATGTTTTTCAGCTATTTTTCTTGAATGAAACTACACATTAAACTAAAAACGGTGTACTGGTTGACTAGTAAATCATGTAGAAAACGGAGTCGTCTCATTCGAAAGTCCATAGGATGACGTATAAAATACACTAAATTCTAAGTTTTGAAGTTGGGCTAGTGAATTACACCATACTATGATAATAATACAGTTTAGTAGTAAAATTTAATAAACTGTATAATACTCTACTAAAATGGATTATTTCTATATTAATTATATACCATTTTGTTTAGTTTTCAATGCTCTTTATAATGATGTTCTTAAAAGTCGAAAATTCAAACGGAAAATTTCTATAACTTTTAATTAATATTGATTAAATATAATTAATATTAGTTAATGATAATTAATCATTTTCAAATGTTAATTTTTACCAATGGATAGCTCGTTCAATTCGGTATCGAATGGCATATAAAAAAGTTTTCTAGAATTATTTCATAGAAAAAAATTTAATAAAATATTAAAAGTGCCTTAAAATTTTATCTGCTGGGAAAAAATGGTTTCTGTCATAAAAATTAAAATAGCTGAGCTTAATTGCTTTTTTTAATTCTCAAGATTGTAGCCTGTTTCGAGAGCTATCGAAATCACTATTTGGATATCGATCATGCGTGGCTTTTGATAGAGAAAATCGAAAAACAAAAGGTACCTTAAAGTTTTGTCTGCCACTTTGGATGTTTAACAGAATATATAATGTTCGAAAACAAATAAATAAATTGACAAAATAAAATTATGGTGATTATCATATTAATTCAGAGATTTTTGCTGTGTATCTCCTAAGACATTTCGAGAATTTTTTCTTCATTCGTGACGTTTTTAATGAATCTGTCAAAACTAGATAATAATACAACTTTCAACAAACAAGATTTAATTAAGAAAACAACATTCTTTTACTTAATAAGAAAGAAAATATTTCGTCCTTGTTATAAGATCAACAACATTATAAATAGAATATTTTTGTGTAATTCACATATATATATATGAGTGAAAGTTTAAAACGAGATGTTTTTTGGTTTCTGATTATAGATCTTAACAACCGAGATTAAAGGTGTGTTGAATGATATTAATAACAAGGCTTAGAAGTTTCTCGAATCTTCTTTGAAATTAAAATAGTTGGAATATGTTTACCAATATTCTAAATAACGCAGTTTCTGATTTTTGCGCAGATAAATGATTGTATGATAAAAATCAAGGATGATATTTTTAATTTTCTACAACTGTCATATGCCTTACACATATGTATAAGTGGATTCAGTTCTAACTTTCCGTAATAATCTATTTCAATCTTACTGAGTTTATCAAGATATATATACTAGATCATTAAGATCTGCTATAGATATAACGAATGTAGACAACAGACTTATTTGTCCATCATATTAATGATAAGACTAATAACAAATTATGAAAATTTAATATATAAAATTAATACCATGTGAATAGCAACAAGATAAATAAAAAAAAAATGTATAATGTTTGCTGACAATCGATTATCATTAGAAAATAAGTATGATCGTGTACAGATTTTAAACTTTGCATATTTTGTATTAGTATAATGAATCTAACTAAGACATGTGAGTTTCATATTTCAGTCCCAATAGGGCTACACTAACAACCTTTTTAATTATTAATGAATGATTCCTAATAAATTCACTACTGCAAGCATCTAAAAATGCTCTTCCGTATTCAATAGAAATATTATCGCATAAAAATTATATTGTAGTTATTCTCGTGCATATCCGCAATCTGAAGGTAAACGATTTCTTAGCGATGATTTCATCTATTAACAAGACAACGAAATCATTGTCTTAGTCTAAAGAGAATTTCATATATTTTTATAATCCATCACAGATGACTATCAAATACTTCTAATCTCAATGTTTAGATTTATCATATGTGAGATGCTATATCACCAATCATATGCAATGTGAAAAAAATTAAAAATTATGATTCTTTAATTGAATATATTTCTAATACCTTTAATTCTATCATCTCCACTAGATAAAAATCCATGATAGTTTAAACGAAAATTCATTGTTACAACAATAATATCACCTTCAATTGCTAGAATACTACCATCAAATAATGAACCACCACCTATTTGATTTGAACCACCATGTGAAAATAACATAATAGCTTTTCGTTTTTCTCCATAACGTAAATCAGCTCGATAGATATTTAATGAAAGACAATTATCATTAAAATTATTTTGCATTACAAATGAACCATATGAAAGATTTTCTGTCATTAATAATGATTGCATACAATAAGGACCATATTTTATTGCACTTTGTAATGAATAATTAAAACGTTTTTTTATTGGTTTTTTAAGTGATCGAGGAATTTCAGCATAATAAATACCAAGAAATTGATCAATATAACGATTATTACGATATTTTATTCGTTTACCATAATAAATACCTGTTGAAGTAATAAGAAATGGTCGTTGTAAAGATGATTTTTTTTGTGAAATTTTATCATACGATGCTAATTTAAATAAATCTTCATCGGTTACATTTATTGTTGAAAAATTAGCTTGTGTTTTAGTTTTTTGACATGTTAATAGTGTACATAATGGTAAAGTTGAATTAAATGATAATTGATTAACAATACTTTCAAATGATGGATAAAGAATAATAGGAGAAGAAGAAGAAGAAGAATATGTAAAATGACTTTGAAATCGGAGAATAAAAAAATACAAAATAAAACTTATTATTTCATCAGACATTATAATAAATTTTTTTTTCTCATAAAATATGATCTAATGAAACTTGAAAAAATAATGTATATTGTTAAGATCAATAGCAATGAAAATGACATTCCCATATATATATATATAAGTATAGGTCTAAAAACAATATCTTAATTCATTTTTAATTCTGTTTATAATTGATTGTTCTCATTGATTGCTTGAGTGAACACCTACAAAGTACATAGAATTGACTCAGATAATAGTAGTGAGACAGACGACAAACCCATTAAACATAAGTACAAGAAGAAATAAAAGAGACAGAACGAGGAAAAAAAAAGAAAGTTTGTTCTTCTAGTTAGTTGAGACCTTTTGTTATCGATGCGTAAAGAGAGAGATGGACGATACTCGATTAATATAACAAAAAAAAAAAAAAATCGTTCCATCATGGAAGATATTCTATGCTATTGGAGAGTTGATGAAAGGTCTCCGAAATGACGAATCATCTATAATCCATTCACGTAATGATGAGTCGACTAATACAAGCATAAATAGCAAAAAAAAAAGTCATACGTAAAAGCAAAGAGATAGTCTTGGAAAAAACTGCCACCTGACACTAATCGATTTGATCATGCAAAAAGACAACATACTAATTGATGGACTTTTTAGACTATACAAGTTAGTTAAAAGACTATGATGTTATATTGCTTGATTTGATAACGTCAACACATTCATTTATTCCTAGATATTTTATGCACTAAACATAATGTTAGCTGATAAGTATGGTAAACATATTGATAAATCGATAGTCAAATAAATCTAATAGCTTGTCAGACAAAGTTTGCCTAGTTGTCTTCATCAAATAATATTCATAATTGAATTCTTATTGATAATAGATCATTTGTAGGTTTTCATTCCATTTTTGAAACGAAAATAAAAAAAGAGATTTCAAATTTATTCATTTGACATTTTTTATAGTCAATATATGGCATTTATTTATTTTTAAAATATCATTATTATCTTTGAAGACATGAAAAGAAGAAAAAAAAAAAAGAAATTGTGGAATAGTTTATAAGTATAGAGTAACAAACATCGAGACAACAAACAAAAAGAATATTTGATCAAACAACACTGAAAATATACCTACAAAGCTGTACATCGAAAAGTTATATATATATATATATATAAGTTTATATTTTTCCATTCTTGATTTAATGTTTTTTTTAAATGCAGCAAATGAATTAGGTTCTCTTTAACTAGAGCAAGATGCTGATGATGCTGATGATGTTGTTTCAATTAATGTGGAGCACTGTTAATATAGAATTCATGTTTTTTTTTCTGTAAATTATAAATCAAATTTAATAACTTACTTCGGCAAGAAATTTACGTATTTGATTTGTATAATCATGTGAAAGCCATGTTGTATTATGTTGACCATCAGGAAATATAACCATTTGTTTTTTCGAACTTTTACATTCCTAACAGAAACAAAAAAAAAATTAAGTTGTCTATATTCAATTCAAACTTAAATTTTATCTATTTATTCTTCTACAAGAAATAAGATAATTAATCAATTGATCGAAATCGAAATATCGTGTAAAATTTAAAAAATTATGTATAACTTAACTAACTAAATGAATATAAATAATAGTTTGACTAATGAGAAAATAACTCTAACTAATTCATGTCGTTTTCAATTATATTTTGTTTGAATGCTAGAAACATTGTTTTAAGAAGAATCTGAAATGGATCGGCACTGACAGAAGTTTCTCAAGAACTCAGTACTACATCGAAAAACAAGTAGAATAGCAAAACCATTTGAAAGCACTTAAAATATTCTCAACGATAAACTATCCACATATGGATAAAATATCATTAAAAATGATATAGATTACTTGAAGACTTTCTCTTATAAGCAGAATTCATCGGAAAAATATGTCAATAATCTGTGAGAAATTACTTAAACTACTGATGCTGATTAATTCGATATACAATTGATATCAGTGCAGATATTTCTATATTAAATTTTCTTTTTCTTAAAAGAGAAAAAAAAAGAATTCTTTTCAATAATCATTTTTTATTTTCATGTTATATAAAACTATTTAAAAATATTGATACTTTCTAAATAGAATTCAAAAAACAATTACAATTAATCTATAGAAAGAAGAAGAAAAAAAATTGTTATTATTCCTTTTACATAAAAATTTATTCTTAATCTCATAACGATTAATCAATCCTCTAATCTTAATGAATCATCAGATAATTAAAACAAACCTCATGTAATTTTTCCATCATTTGTGGAGGAACTAATTCATCTTGTCCACCAGAAAGAAAAAGTATTGGAGCTTTAATATGACGAATTTTTCCAAGCGATGGATACTATATAAATATACATCAAAAAAAAAAACATGAATTTCTTTAAAAATAATAAAAGATATTCATACCACATTTTTATAGCACCAATTAGGTACATAATCAAGTACAGTAACTTGAAATAATCTTTTAGCCATATCAGGTATTGATGTAAAAGTATTTTCAATAACAATACCATATAATGGTGGTGTTGCATTCATTTGAGCAAGATGTGAAGCTAAATAATATTAATAGAATATTCATAAGAAATAGCGAATTTCTTTTTTTTTACCAAGATGTAATGCAATAGCACCACCAAGTGAACGACCAAATAAAAAAATTTTTTGTTGATTAAGATCATTACGTTTACGAACATAATTATATACAGCTAAGGCATCTGTATAAAGACCTGTTTCAGATGGTGCACCAGTTGATTTACCATATCCGCGATAATCAAAAAGAAGAATATTTATATTACATGTTCGATATAAAAGATTTGCATTTTGTAAACTAAATCAAAAAAGAAGAATTCTTTTTTTTTCTTTCAATATATTAATCTAAATTTTTTTTTTTTGTTTGCAATTAAAAGAAAAATAAATAGTTTCTTACAAGATTAAAATAGAAACCCTGCGGACTTCTAAAATGTTCAAGCATTCAAAAGTTTTAGGAGGACATTGATGCGGGTACATCATATCACGAATTTGTTAATCTATGATGATGTTCAAATATTTGTTCTTAGATAAAGTAGCGATTACAGAGTATATAGTAGCCATGATCTTAGACTTGGAGAAAAAATGAAAATGATTGCCGGAGACTATTTTTAATTATGAATATTTAATGTCTGAAGAAACATTTTTTATACACCTATAGTATCTGACCAAGACTAACTTAATAGTATCTGTGAATTTTTGCTTGAAAAACTGGAATTGTTTGAACACAATAGAAGACCTTGGGTTTCTAATACGTCTTTTACATCGATTCTTCTATTTCGGAAAGTAGTTTATATCAACAATATCTGTCACAGCCTGTGAGAATCTCTAACAGGTGTTTGTTTCAGTCTGAATTTATTATCCTATATTTTAATATCCTTTGAGATCGTGTTTCACAAAAAAGTTATTGTTATTATATTTGAATTAAATTATAAGCATAAATACTTAGGGGGGATACTAAAGGTGACCGACGTCGGACATAAATTGGTTCAGATTTCTCGACTTTGAAGAATTGCAATAGAATAGTGTCCGTTAATTACATTTTGGCGCAGTAATTTAGCCTCAAAATTTTCTAAAAACAACTATTATCGGCATCAGAATTCAAGATACTTGGATGGTCTTTAAATAACTTTTCATCTAAATAAGTTAGCGACTCATGTCTTTCAATGTATGATAATCAAAATTCAGGAATATATTTTAATAAGCAAAATCTTTTCTAGGAAAAAATTTGAAGAATCAATTTTTCAATGGATCTTTGAAGAACCACGCTGGACTTTTGAAAACTTCCATAAGAGTCTATTGCTTTTTTATTCGAATAGATAATCCATAATTTTCCTTACAAAACTCGATCTGTACAAATGTTTCAGCTTGCAAGATTTAATAGTATCAAGCAGTTTTCCGAAAATATTTATTTTCTTTTCCATAGTAACATTTTTATTTATCGTACTCGATCATAATTAATATATGCTGTTTCTGTAAGGAAAAAAAATGCTCTTATGATGATCTATGTACTCTTCTCGCTTGACTACAATACAAAATATGTAGAAAAATAGTTTTCTACTTAACAAGAACAGACACTTTGTATCTTAGTCAAGCGAGAAAAATGTATAAACTGTCATAAAAGTACTTTTTTTTTTCTTACGGAAACTCATAAAACCTGTCTGATATTTCTAAATCTTGCAAGATAAAACATTTATACAGATCTAATTTTGTACGGGATACAATGAGCTATTTATCCAGGTAAAAGAATCAATAGAAACTAATGACAATTTTCAGAAATCGGTCTTCCAATTTTTTCCGAAAAAAGATTTTACTTATGAAAATATGTCCCTTGGTTTTGGTTATCATACACTAAAAACTCCAGGTCTTTATCTTGTTCCTATAAAAAGTTATTCAAAAAAAAAACATCCGATTGGCTTAAACTCTAACTCAATAATTTCTTCAAGTGACTTATTAATGCAATGAGAAGACAAAAATTATCGGCCAACGCTCAAGTCATTATGACAACGTTCAACTATATTCTCATATTTAATACCCATTTTATTCTATGGATAAAATATTACGTATTTTTCACGTACTTGATCTAATTAATTCTTAATCACTTCATGAAGTATTGCAGCTAAGATAATGAATTTTTTTATTCAAACATAATTAGAAACATAACTTCAAGTAAATTGATTGTGCGTGATTATACATAATTACTAGCTTCAATACTTGTTCGAGCAAAAACTTGATTAATTCTTTCCTGTGGGATTTTATCTATCAAAAATCATCATTTTTTGACATGCCCTCTATTTTCTTATATTATATTTATTTGATTGAAGTGCATTCAACCGTATTTTAATAAAGTATAAAAATTTTATGAAAATATTAGATTTGAAAGTTGATTAAAATTTCTATTGAAATTATTTCATTGAATTTGAATGTAATTATAGAATAATACGTACATATCCGAGAACTCATGTTCTAATAATTTTTTTTTTGTTTTTATCTATAGAATGATGTTTTATTAATATTATGTAGAATAAATAGAATAATATTTTTTTTTTCTTCTTATCATACCGATGGCCAATATTTCCAGCATTTCCATGAAAAAAAACTAATGTTTCACGTTCATTTGTTCGATTAATTTGTTTAATTAAATATCCATGTAATTTTTCATTGTCAGGTGTTTCAATTGTTATTGTTTCATATGGCATATGAAATACATCAGGTGTTTGAACAATTGTTCGTGCTGTATCGGGTTCATTCGGTTGATAAAGTAAAGCATCTTGAAAACCATACAATGAAGCTGAACACAAAAAAAAAAATAAAAAATGTTTTTTGATTTGTTTATTTTTGAAATTACATACATATTTGTTGTTGTGCATTAGTAAAAAAACTATTTACCGATTGCATGAAGTTCATTTAAATAAAAAATAAAAGAAATCTATAAATATATATATTAATTGGTTATTT
Source organism: Rotaria sordida (assembly GCA_905250125.1). Classification (NCBI taxonomy): domain Eukaryota; kingdom Metazoa; phylum Rotifera; class Eurotatoria; order Philodinida; family Philodinidae; genus Rotaria; species Rotaria sordida. The sequence goes on from CAJNOL010001726.1 coordinate 13,201, forward strand.
TTTTTTTTTTCAATAGAATAAATGAATATTTCATGAATTATATTTGAAAGAGAAAGAAGAAAAAAAAAAACAAGATTTTTCATATTTCAATTTCATCCGAAATAATAGTTTTTATACAATCGAACAAAAAAAATACATATTTATAAATATTGTTTAGGCACGTTGTGGTCTTTCCGGAATTAATGATGAAAAAAATGTTGATATAGCTGTGAATAAAAGACGTGATGTTGTTATTTGATTTTCACCAACAGGACCAGGCGGAGGTGGCGAAGGCTAAATATAATAAAAGAAAAAAACAAAAACATATTGATTCTGTTTAATGATAGTTCTATTCAAAAAATTAATACGTATATTTCCTTTGAAATATAAATTCATTTCTACTAGAACTTCTCCTTAGAGTGAAAAAAAAATTAGAATGATCTGATGTAAGGGATGTTGCTATTTATTAAAAAACCATTTTTGCTTGAAATGGAACAATTCTTCGATTTTAGGGGACAATTATCCAGTTCTCTATGACATAGACATGGAGTCCGTTGGGTTCAAAAGTTTTGGACACGGACGCGGTTTGTTACATGTTTTTCATATTTGGACCCAAACTGTACTTCTTATCTCAACGAAACTTTTCTGTCTGACGAGGAAAGTCCACCAACGGGTTAATCACTTTTGAACCGGTAGTATGTGTATCTCAATGGGCTATCAACACTATGAAAAGAGTTGAAGCTTCTGCCAGATTGTATTTTTAAATACAATCCCGTAGTCCCGCTCAGGAACATTGATTTTCGAATTTTAACTTGAAACAAACCTTAATGAGAATAGTTAATCAGAAAAGTATTAGACCATTCGATGAGTACCTATCCCGAAATAAAAACATGGAATCTACGAGTGTATATGAACAATGTAAAGGATTCGCTTTTATCATGATTGGATCTTGCCACAGGAAAATCAGTGTATCTGAAGGAAGGTCACGGCATTGTATTGAAAAATGCAATATGTCAGCAGCCATAACCTATGAACTCTATTATGATCTACATCTTCGTTAGATGTGGTCATAAGGATTTTCTCTTCTTTTCTATAGGATTATACATATGTACTTATGTTCTTCTTCTTTCATATATATTGGAATTTTTTCTTTCTTTGTTCATCTTTTATAGGATTTTCCAGAGCTTGTCATCACTCTATATATATACAATTATAGAAATAAAGTAGAAGTGGAATTAAGATCTCACAAGCTCGAAATCTTTTCAGGATATTTATAACACATTAGTGTTTACATGATACACATATTTCTGGTTCAAAAATAATTAATTAACATGAGTCTTCAAATCGTTTCGAAGATGTGAGATACTGATTTATATTTTTACTAACTAACACAATCTTGATGATAATCTAGATAATCAAAAATATGTTTTACATACACGTTGATGCTCAATATCATTTTGATTTTGAGCTTCATTTGCTACTACTTCTGGTTCGACTTCATCTTCTCCTCCTTGTTCGCCATCATTTCCAGCAGCAGCAGGAACAGCAGCAGCAGCAGCTTGTTCAGGAACAATAGGTGCCGGTGGTACTTGTACTGCACGTCGACGTCTATGTATAGATAAATAACCACGACAATGTCTAAATAAAAAAAATATATATATATTAGTTTATGAAAAAAAAATTCAATAACACTTACAAATAGAGAAGAACAAAAATAACAAAAACAACAAGAAAACGACTGAATGTTGAATAAAAATAAATAATCGAGCAGAGTACAAATAATTCAACTAACATATTCAATACTCCTAATAGATCATTCTCTTGTTCAAGGTCATTATTATTATTATTATTATTATTATTATTATTTCCTGCTGCTGGTTGTTGGGCTGCCGCTGGTGGAGGAGTAGTATTTGTATCGGTAGAAGTTGATTGTTGTGTTGAAGTAGTTGTAATTGTTGATGAAGGTATTACTGTTCTTTGATAGGCAACTAAATTTTGACTAAATTGAACAAATATTATTTATCGATTTTTGTTTTGTTTATACTTACTACATTTGATAATGTGTATAACAATATTGTAAATAAGCTTGACTTTCATAATTACATATTGGTGGATTTGCATTTGGATTAGATATAAATCTAAATAAAGACAAATTAATTAATTAATTAATTAATTAATTATTAATAAGAATAAAATTAATATACTGTTGAAGTTGTTGTTGATATCTATATAATTCTTCTAAATACTGTTCATAAGTATTTGAATGTGGAGATGTAATTAACTTTTCAGAAGACGAAGACTGTTGCTGTTGTTGTTGTTCTGTAACAATAGAAGGTGTTTGTACTGTTGTTGGTTGTTGAATTCTTGGTGTCTGAAATATAATTAAATTTATTAGCAAAAAAAAAACAGATTATTGTTAACAACATACAGATGCATTTTTATCCGAATCAAGAACAAGATGAACCATAAATGATGATCCTGATGTTGACTAAAAATATTCATATAAATATATCAAAATATCTATTATGTAAAAAAAAAACAAAGCATCTCGATATCTCAGACATATGTAATATAATACTCTTTTTTAATGATCATGACAATCAATTAACACTTTTCAAGTTCTCTTTTATTCATTTTTACTATCATAAAATAAAACTTGTTCGATGTGTTAAAATTGAAGAAAAAAAAGAATTTTTTTTTTTTTGATAATTATTCTCAATCTAACAGATATTAGAAAATAAATGTTTTTAGATTATTGACAAGATCTATCGAGTGAAGTATAGCAAGATTGACGGTGGAGTTCATTTTCTCATAGCAGAAAAACACTAAAAGGAATTAACAAGGAAACAGCTACAACTGACACAACTACCGTTTAAACTCATATTGAACTCACAGACAGGTTTAAGTGAGACTAGCAAAAATCCAAAAGGATTTGTCCTCATGAGCGGCTTACTGAATTATTGGTCATAGCTGGGTGCCGAAAGTCAATGGGAATGAATCCTTTTAGGTCTTTGCTATTTTCATTGAGACTTGCCTGTAGATCCAATATGAACTCAAACGGCAGATCTCTCATATGTATCGACAAGAATCTTGCGTAAATTCAATATTATGAATCCGAGTCCAGTTGAACTCGTGTTCGAAAAATTTCTTTATTTTTTCAAATAGATTTATTAGATAAAAAGAGTTTGAAACAATATAGTAATATACTTAGAATCCAGAAGGAAACAGTGGACTTCAAAAGATTTAGAAATTACATGAAATTTCTGTAACATGCAAAAAAAAAACAACATCTATCATATAGAGTTTACCAAAGAATTTCTTGTTTCTTAGAATTCTCTCTCGCAGTACATCTATAACTACAGTCTTTTAAGATGATGCAAATAATATTGAAAAGATGATTCTACATATCAAAGACATTTTAAACATTTGAGAGCGTACATTTTTTTTACCACATTTTCTATTATATTTTCTCTTGTTTAATAAAACCAATGAATATATATAACACCAATAACTCAAAATTTTGTATAAAAAAGTTTGTCATGGATAGATATGAATAGTAAACAACAAATCTAAGTTCATACTAAGAAAACGACATGTTCATTATTGACGAACGAAGCTAGTCATTTATCGGGTGATAGACAATCGCGAGTGATACAAACAAAAGAGATTGAAATTTTACGTAATATTGATATTAACTTGACGAAACATTTCACTATAGAATAAACACTTTTATTAAAAACTATTCAAATAGTTAATATTTTGTTTTATTGAGTTCAAACGAGCTTGAAATATTTTTTCTGCAGTTCTACTAAATAATCAAAATTCACATATCTGTTAAAAGAAGATCATCAAAAAAAATTTCGATAAGAATTGTTTTTATTCAAAATTAGCTGGTAGCATTAGATCATAATGGGTATGGGCACTTTTGTATTTCATTTTATCATTACTTAATATGTTGTATTTAAAAAGAAAACAAAATATACCACAAGATGCAGCGTGAAAAGTAGAGACCTGCACAATGTCAATTAAATTTTAGCATAAGAACTTTTTTGACTTGCAGGTTTTGTTCTCTAATAGTTAATGCACAAGTCAATGTATTTTGAAGATTCCAACAATATCTATGAACCTGAAAGGATTTTCTGTAATTTCGTCAATTCTACAGTGTAATAAACGATAAAAATCAAGTATGTAGTAATCATTAAAAATTTAAATATGATAGAAATTAAAAGATGAATCTTTTCACAAAAATTTTGTTATAAAATAATTTGAAAAATATTAAGATTGTTATTGATTCTAATTCGTATGTATAAAATTATTCTTACTTTAATAAATATTTGATTAAGTACACCGGTATCATCAAGAAGTTTACCAGAGAAAATTAATCGTTGATCTTTAGGTATCTATAAATTATAATAAAAAAAAAAATTTAACTCAAAAAACAAAAATTTCCTACTGGTTTAGTTGGATGATTCAATGTTATTTTTTGTTTGAGATCAAGAACAGTTAATAATGGTGAGATTTCCAGAACAAAATCTGCATATTTATTATTTGTCGTACGAATAATTAATTTAATTGATTCACTTGACGATGCCATTAGAAGATGAATATGTTTTTTTTGTATATGTGTATTTTGTTGTAAATGGAAATTAAGTAAAAATAAACATACATATCAACCTACACACACAGGTGGTTGATTTTCTATTGATGACTTTATTCAACCAATCATAAATAAATAGATAGAGGAGGTTTTTTTTCTAGAGGGCATTACTATAGTTAAATATGAGTCATTTGATTATTGATAGATAGAAAAGATAGTTAGATCTATATTTGTTTTGTTACGTTCTACCGATATTTAAGAAAATACCAATCGATAAGTTTTTAGTAGTATTTCTTATCTTTCTTCTTTTCTCCCTTTTCGACCATAGTTTTCTTCATCGTTTATTTTCTTCTAATGATAAAAAAACGTAGCAAGAAAAGAACACCGTGACATTTACAAACATAGAAGTCTCAATGTCAGAGAGTTGACTGTTTTTTTTTTGCTGTTTCAATAAGAAAATTATCATTAAAAAATAAATGATGATAGAAAAAAACTAAATTTTTATTTCTATTTAGATGAATCATATGCGAAAAATTGTCAGTAAAAAAAAGCGAAGATATCAACAAGATGGTTTTGATCTTGATTTATCATGTAAATAGAAATGATTTTTTTTTTATTTTATTAAGATTAATAATTATCTATTTTATTAGATATTCGACCAAATATTATTGCTATGGGATATCCAGCTCAAAGTTATGAAGGAGTCTTTAGAAATAATATTTGTGATGTTAGCCGGTATGAAATAATAAAATTTAGTTTATCTATTTCATTTTTTTTTTTCTTCATTAGATTTTTATCGTCAAAACATGGCGATAAATTTTATGTATATAATTTGTAAGAATTTTAATGAATTTAAAAAATATCAAACGAAATATTTTTGTTTTTTTTGTTTATAAATAGATGTGTAGAGAGTGAACGTCAATATGATGGATCATGTTTTAATAATAATGTATGTGCAGATTTTAGTTTTGAAGATCATAATCCACCATCAATGAAAATGATTTTGGCTTTTTGTCAACATGTTAAAACACAATTAAATTTAATGACTGATAGAACAATTGTTATACATTGTAAAGCAGGAAAAGTAAGTTGATTTCATATATGATTATAGTCTTTTTTTTTAGTAAAATTAAAATTTCAGATAACTATATAACAAATAGAGAAGTTTTATTTTAACCTCGTAGAAAACTATTCCAGAATTTATTTACATTAAATTAAAAAAAAAAAGTCTTAAATACTCGTAAATTTCGATATGATTTATAAATGCCATTGAAAATTTAACTATAAGTTTTATTTCCAATTCTTCAGAACTCGTAATATTTTTGTTTTTTTAACCTCATATATCTCTAATGTTATTAGACATGCAAAAATCTATTTGTTATATTAATTCATCGGAAGAATGTTTTGTTCGTGTCTAAAAATAAGCATTTATCCTTTCTATTACTAATTTAAAAGTCCATAAATATTAGATTTTATCAAGATCATATAGAATGACATGCAAGCAATTATCATTCGGAATTATTATTGTCATATTAAATTTAAAAATATTAGAAAATTTTTGACGATTGATAATAAATAAATAAATTTTAATGATCTTTTTTTTGTATTGTCATTGCTCAATGGACTATATATACAATAAATATAAGGTCATAATATTATTCATCATTTTTCAATGGATACAGTTCTAAATGGCGCCATTTAACATTCCCTAATCAGGAATAACGGATTATAGGCCCAAGAGAAATGATAAAAAAATGTCGATTGTTTTTTAATGACTGCAGCTGACGATCGGAATGATCGTTCCGAGCAATAAACTTTAATGTGTATTCTGCATGAATATGAAGATACAAAAAAAAAAAAGTTTTATTAGGAAATAACAAAGATATGGAAAAATATTTAATAACAAAACTTAAAAATTGAGAAAACTGCATTTTGAATCATTTTTTAATGGAAGATTATAGATAATGTAGCATCCACTCATATTTTATGCTCTTTAAAATAGTCTTCTGAGATTTGAAACCTTCATTAATTATTAAAATCAAAAATATGTTGATGTCAAACAATGGTACCTATAGGGCGAGGTTACCCTGCCCTGAACAGAATAGAGTAAAGTAACGTCTTATACTCTGAGACCTGTCAAATCAGATATTTGAATTTTAATTCTGAAAAGGAGATGAATTTGATATAGAAAAAAAGGTAATATAGAACATGGATGTCGGTTTAGCATTAAGTAAATACTAAGAATACATAAAAAAGATTCGATTATTCAGTTAGTATAATTTCAAAATAGATATAACCTATTCTTATTTCTAATATATTCTATGTTAATAACGAATGGATCGAAATTTTTATGACACAATGTTAGTTTATAGACTTTGAAACTTTCTTGAGATCAATGAAATGATCTTTTCAAAAGGCATATGAAAAATTTTTCCATACACTTTCATTTTTTGCAATTCGAAAATAAATATTAACACTTTTATTAATAGATCAGCCTGTTGGTATTTACCATGCCTGAATTTAAAATATTTATAACTCTGAATAAAAAAAGTCAAAGAGAATTTTCTCCTTTTGAAGTTTTTCATATAAACATTTTCTCTTTGAGTAAAAATACTTTCGAAAAGAAACTTATAGAAATTAGCAAAAATCTATTGATTCATTATTAAGTGCACAATATGCTGATTTTAATTAATTTAGGGCCGAACAGGTGTTATGTCTTGTTGTTTTCTTCTTTATTATTATCGAGATGAATTTAATGATCCATTACAAACATTAAGATTCTATGCTCAACAAAGAACATCTAATGAAAAAGGTGTTACTATACCTAGTCAACGTCGTTATGTTGAATATTTTGGTCATTTACTTAATAATCAATTAATATATACACTTAAACAAATTGTTTTTACTGGTCTATTAATAACATATGAACAAAATCAAATTCTTAATTCAGGTTTGTTTGAATAAAAAAAAAAAAAAAAACAAATTTTATTTTTTTTCGTTAGGTATTTCTTATACACTTAGTTCATCAAATCATCGAATTCAATATCAATCATTTGAAATTCCTCTTGAACGTGATACAACTATACATCAAGATTCAATAGCAAATTATTCTGTATTAAATGCAACACATAAACATTTTATTCCATCATCAAATCAACAATGTCAAATACCATTAGAAGAAGATATTTTAATTGAAATTTTTTTAACAAAAACTAAACGTGGAAAACCAGTAATTTAATTTTTATTATTTTAAATGTATCAAAATAATCTTTTTTTTTTGTTTTTTTTTAAAGGAAAAATTATGTCATTTTTGGTTTAATACGTTTTTTCTTGTTGATCCTAAAATGCAATTTATATTAAGTAATTATAATGGAAAACATCCTGAAAGTAATTTAGGTGTACTTAATTCATGTCTTATACCTGAATTTGGACATAAACATTTATATACAATGATAAAAAAAGATATTGATGGATTACATAAAGATAAATTTCATCGATCAGTACCAGCATCATTTGCAGTAAGTTCCTTTCATATAAAGATAATTTTTGTCGAATATTTCCAGTTATGTAACAAAGATTAGTTTAGACACATGTTGTTAATTTTTCATCAAAAACAATGATTTATATCTTTCTTATCAAATTCTTTTTATATAGATTAATATTTTCTGTCTTGAAAAGACCAATTGTTACTCAGACTTCATTAGCAGATTATGCAATTAGTTTATCATTTCGATCTAATGGGTTCTGTGTTGTATTTTAAACATAAAAAAAATCTAAAATTGATTTACAATCGAATAAGACACTTCCTACTACTGGCAAGTTTCTGTAAACAGGTGTTTTAGATCCAAATTATTTTGTTTTGTGCTGCTCTCTATAAAATTTTGCTGGCAATGTTGAAGTCAGTAATCAGCATATAATAATAACTATGTTTCTTTTTTTGTCATTTCGTGAATATATTATGTAAAAATATTCGCGATTTATTTGTTAGTTTAAGATTTTAAATAGAGGTCGCTAGTGAGAAATACATAAGAGAGAAACGTTTCTTCGTCTCTTTGACAACATACCAACTGCAAAAAGCAAAATCGATTTTAATATGCTACAGTATATTCTGTCAGATGTCGCCACATTTTTTCCTATTGGTTAAGCGTTCTCTGTAACGAGAAACTAGATGAAGTAGCTTACCGCCATCCTTAATAATGATGTTTATTTTGTAACTTCACATCTTGAGAGTATAACTACTTCATATATAATACACGCTTATATAGGAAAGAGAAAAGGAAGATCAGCGGGGGTTATGTCAATATCGGGATATTCTCAGTCTATGATTATTTTTGTCGTGTCATCTTTAATAAATAATCAAACCTCAAAAATCTAGCGACAGTAGTTGATGTGGCTGGTACAGACAGTTTGAATGTGTTTATGATAATAAGACGGCATGATTTTGACTGAAATCTAACATTTTTCTAAGAACTTAAGTATAGTCATACACTGAGATACAAAGAAAAATTAAGCAGAAGAGAGCTACAGCTAACCGGCGGTTTGAACAACATGCAAATAGTTAGGTTACTTTCTAGTAGCGAGCTTCGGATCCATCTTTTGTGTAGACCCGGAGCCGAGAACAGCTAAATTTTTAGTAGAAAGACCAGAGTAGGCTCATCCCTTCCAGCGAGAATTTTGAATGTTTTTTTTTCCACCAATATTCGCCATCATTTGTGTATCTGAACAAATCAGAGATCAAGATTATTAGCTACTCAAAAACACAGTCAACGCATCTATTAGAACATTTGAGCAGTGAGTCAATGAGCTCCCAAGTTCATTGAATTTATTCTGTAGTTGTAGACAAAGGAAAACAAACTATTTTCTATCATGCCTTAGGAGATATCAAATCATGACTGAAAGTTGTTAAAACTTATCGGAAGCTATGAGAAATCATAGAAAATCTCCAGTAATAAGATTAAAAATAAAGTTCGGATTTCTCATAATTTTCCTTCATTTCTGAGTGGTTCCTATCGATTCTCGATAAACAGATAAAAATTAATTTCGAGTAGTAGAAATCAGTTGGTTTCATCTCGGTTGTAGATATAGGTGATTGAAGTGAAGAAAATCAAGCGATTTGTATTAACTGCTTGATTTAGCAGCCGACGGATTTAGTACTCAAGTATTTTCATAGATTTTTATATGGTTAGAATAGTTAAACAATAAGAAAATACTCTATACATTACGATGATATCGAAATCTATGAATATCTCCTTAGTAAAGCTCACTCTAAAAGAATTATTGAAGTACAAGGAAAAAACTTTGGACCTCTCTCACAAACTGTGACAAATGTTGATGATATGCAATCATGACCGTATGTCACATATTAATATATGACCTACTTCCTTATTGCATTTCCGGAGCGTTAAGTAACAGGATGGTAAAGAAATATGTCTTCAAAAATAGATAGAATAAAGCAACCTTTCTATATTTAGCAATCATAGTTACATTTTGTTTTACATTTTAATACGATAGAGATGATATTAATAACTTTTCTGATGAAATAAAGTTTAACCGACCATGATCTAATCCGAGAGAATAAAATAAATAAAATCATTATTAAACTAAATATTTAATAAATCTTTTATTATATCTATTTAGGTTTCTGTTCTATTTGATTATATTCCTACAGTGTCTTCAACATCTAGTCAACCTGATTGATCAATGGTAAGTTGAGACAAAAAAAATAAAAATATTTGTTTATTCCATTTTTTTTTCATCTAGATTATTGGTAAAAATCTATTGAGTAAAGTGTGTCTACATCTGTGGTTTATTTCTTTTTGTAATAGTAGAAACAAAAAAAAAAACAGTAAAGAAACTAAGTATGATTAGATGAATAACGTTTTGAATCATTATATTCAAGTCCACTTACTCAAAAAAAAAAAATGAAATTTTTGAAATTAATCAAATCTTATGATAATCATTCATTATCTTATAATGAGATCATCATAATAAATCAAAACAAATGATAAATCTATCAATGAATCAAAACGTTCTAGTCATCAAAAATAACCTTCAAAAAAAAACAAAATGTATATTTGTGCTTTATTCAAATAGTGTATTTAATTGAAGTAGTACAGAATATTAAAGATCCAGTATTAATGAAGCAAATTATGATTATTGTGAAACAGCGACTTGTCACACTAGGTTTTTGTTTTGTTTTTCTTTTTTAATTTCTGTTCTATGTTTTTCTTATTTGATGTATTTTCTCATTGTACATAATGTTTAAAACAAAACAAATATGAAATATGTATTTCAAATTTTATTTTATAACTCTGTGTTTTTTTTTTTTGTTTTTTTTTGCTTTGTATTATTCGTCTATTTCTTGAAAAGAAAAACGACGAAAACCAATAAAATATTAAAAGACTTGAATAATTTCCATCATTTTATAGATTGAAATAAACTCTGTCTTCAAACTCTCTACCATCAATAATTCTTGAATAATATCAGCAATTGTCTCATATAGAATGACATTATGAATTTCTCTAAGAAACTATCTGATTTTAAATGACTTTTACTTGTCTTATATTACATAAACAATGAATGTTGTGCAAGAATTCTTCTGGGCTTGAATAGCACCGAGAAGTATTCGATGTTAATATTAGATGGTTTGGAAAGAAACAGTATTCTTTAAAGAGTCTGTATTGAATCTATAGCGATCAAAAATTAGGTTGATTTGCGTTTGTTTTTTTTTGGGATCGAATCGATCGTAATTCTGATAATAACTTTGAAGAATTCCTTCAAAATCTTCACCACTTTGTTATTTTATCAAGAATAAAAAGAAAAGCCTTTCAAAAAAATAAATATCTAAGCATTTCTATGGGTTTTCTCATCTTATTCGGATGTCAACATAAGCAAAAATAGTTCTATAGAATATATTCTTACAAGTGTTTATACTCAAGAAATTTCATAGTAATGAATATTCTTAATACAAAATACCTAAAAAAATAGATGAAAAATAATCAATTAAATAGAAAAGATAAAATAACTATTAAGATTCAAACATATGATTTCATTGAAATGTTCTTTTTGTTTTTCGACAAAAATTTGAATGTTTTTGACCTATTATCAGGTACTCGTCATGCAATACCTCGTCCTATGGCATGATCACCGTTTTTTTTTTTTATTCTTTTCTTAGTACTGTGTGGAGAACGTAAAATGTCCTTTTGTATCTTACATTGTCATGTGTATTTTAAGGTGAATAAGGTTATTATGGTGTGTTCTCTTGGATCAATAAACCTCTGTAAAGAGATGCATCTGTCGATACACATAATTATTTATCTTATCCTTTTCTTTTTTTTTTCATATTTCGTATGACTATGGTAAGACATTTTCTATTGGATGATAATAGCATAAATCTAAAGTCTAACAAAAAAAATGACCTGAGTTCCATCTTATATATATATATATAGTTTAGAAAAATAAAACAAATTTTATTTTTCATATTATCTATATATAAAAAAAACAATGTTGAAATTCTTGATAATAATCGGCTGTTTTTTATTGAATTTTTCAATAGCTGAAGTAAGAATTATAATATAAATTTTTGATTATTTTAGTATTTATTTATTGTTTTGTTTTGCTAAAATCATAGGGTCAACATTGTATATGGTATGGACAATGTGGAACTAATTCACTTGGTAAAATAACTAATTGTTATTACAATGGTACAGCAAAATTATTAACAAATGAAACAGCATTGAAGACATTAGAAATCGCTTGTGGTATGATGTATAAAGGTAAGAATATATAGATTGAGATTCAATTATACTTAAACATAAGAAAATTGAATATACTCTAACTTTTCATGTTAATATTTATTTTTTATTTCAATCTGAATTTGAAAGATGCTAAACTTCAATAATATTTCATTATTGTTCTTTTCACAAATTTCACAAGGTATTTTTGAGTTGATAGTAACCGCTCATTTTCTTTCGTGTTCTTTGATACTAAAAAAAGATAAGTACTGGTTAAACTCGATGGCCTTTTTTGAGTTCAAGATCATATGTTGCGCGTCCTTCCAGACCCGGTCGGATCCAAAGTTTTATTTTTTTTTGGACTCAGTTGCACATTTTTGTGGATCCGCTGCTATCCAGATGAGAAATACAGCAACAAGATATAACTGTACTTGATCCTTCACTTGTTCATGGACATGAAGGGTGCCAAGTATTGATGGAAAAAAACCTTGGATTCGGGTGCGAGTCCACAAAAAACGTGAACCTACAGCTTCTCTCTATAGAATGAGATATCTCCGACCTCTCTGATTAAGATTTACAGGCATCACTAAAGTCGTTATTTTTTACTTTTGTAGAAAAATCATGTTTTGTTTTTTTTGACCTTCAATAAAATTGCTGTATCTCAGTTGAAAAACGATTGAATTTATTTTTTTTTTCAGGTCCAAATAGTACATATACTTGTTGTGCACCTGATCAAATAGCTACAATAGCAAATCAATTTGGTATGGCAAAATTAATGTTAGGACGTTGTCCATCATGTTATTATAATTTTCGTTCATTATTTTGTGGTATGACATGTAGTGCTGATCAAAGTCGTTTTATAAGTATTATAGAAACTGGTAATAGTACATTATATCCTGGACGAACAACAGTTGAAGCAATTAATTATACAATAGCTAATGATTTTGGTGAACGAATACTTAATTCATGCAGGTTAATAATTTCTTTTTTTTTGTTTTATATAACTTCTATTTATTTTTTTTGTTTTAGAGATGTTTTATATCCTGGTGGTAATCAACATTCTCTTGATACAATGTGTGGTCGACCATATGATCAATGTACAAAAGAATCATTTATGAAATATTTAGGTGAAGATAATCCACAAGTACCATTTCCAATACATATATTATTTTCAAATGAAACAACTGAAGAAAATAATTATTATAATCAAACAACATTTTTATGTAGTGAACCAATAATATCAACATATGAAAATAAAACAGCTTGTAGTTGTTTAGTATGTATAAAAAGGAAATTTTTTTATTATTATGAAAATAGAAGAATAATTTAATATTTAGGATTGTCCAAAATCTTGTAATCCATTACCACCAGATGTTCCAGATAAAAAATTTCAAATTTTTAATATTGATGGATGGCTTGTAATTGCTATTATAGTAATAATAATTTTCTTAATAAGTTTTTTTCTAACAATATTTATCATATCAAAATTCCGAAAATCTCGAATAAATCAATATAGATTTACAGGTAAAGATAAACAGAGTTTTTTTTTTTTTTTGTAATGATAAAATTTTATTGTATATAGAAGTAATGACTTTAATAGAAGATTTACCGACTCAACAAAAATCAGTCGGATGTGTAGTAAATATTCGAAAACGTACTGAACGATTTTTTGAACGAATATTTTTTCGGTAAATATTTTCTTCGATGATATTTTTAAATTAAATTAAATTTCTTTTTTTTTGTTCCAGTTTAGGTCTTTTTTGTACACAATATCCATATATTGTTTTAATTATTGGTTTAATAATAATTACAATTCTTTCATGTGGTTTAATTAAATTTAAAGTAACAACTGATCCAGTACAATTATGGTCAGCTAAAACAAGTATGGCACGACAACAAAAAGAATATTTTGATAAACATTTTAGGTAGAAATTTTTATTTTAATAAATAAAAAATATTTTGTATTTAATTAGACCATTTTATCGAACTACACAATTAATTATTGTACCTGATAATCAATCATTTATTACACATTATTATTTATCACCACCAGCACCACTTAGTGAATATACATTAGGACCTGCATTTGAAATTGGATTTTTATCACGTGTATTTGATCTTCAAACTGAAATACTTTCACTTACAGCAGAATTAAGTGAAACAAATCAAACAGTTAGTTTATCTGATATATGTTTTAAACCATTAGAACCTGATAATGAAAATTGTACTGTTTTTTCACTTCTTCAATATTATCAAAATTCAAAAGAAAATTTATATAAACATATTGGTGATGATTTTTTTACTTATTTTGATTATGCAACACATTTTATGGCTTGTTCACAAGCACCAACATTAACACGAGATAATCCATTAGGTTTATCATGTTTTGGAGATTTTGGTGGAACAATTAATCCATTTATGATACTTGGAAATTATACAGATGCAACATATGCTAATGCAACAGCTATTGTTATTACTATTGTTATTGAAAATTCTAATGATCCAGAAAAAATTCAATTAGGTTTGTTTATTTTTTTTTTCTTATGGATTGTTTATTTTATTTTTTTTGTCTGTTTAGCTGAAGCATGGGAAAAAGTTTTTCTTGATTATATGAAAAATTTTACTGAAACTCAAAAATTATTACGTGAATCTGGTAATTGGAATGAAACAGTTAATTTTACGGTTTATTATAGTGCTGAACGTTCTATTCAAGATGAATTAAATCGTCAAAGTCGTTCGGATATATTAACAATTGTTATATCATATACAGTTATGTTTCTTTATGTAACATTAACACTTGGTCATATTCGTTCATGGCGTACATGTTTAATTGATTTAAAAATTTCTGTTGGATTTATTGGTGTACTTTTTGTTTTATTATCAGTTATGAGTTCAATTGGATTTTATTCTTATTGTGGTGTTGCTGGTACTTTAATTATATTTGAAGTTATACCATTTCTTGTTTTAGCTGTTGGTGTTGATAATATATTTATAATTGTACAACATTTTGAAAAAGCAAAAGAAGAATATTATCAATCATCAGATATACGTTTAGCAACAACAATAAGTCGTGTTGGACCATCAATATTATTAACAGCTACAAGTGAATCAATTGCTTTTCTACTTGGATCATTAATACCTATGCCAGCTGTACAAATTTTTTCATTATATGCATTTATGGCTGTATTTATTGATTTTCTATTACAAATAACATGTTTTGTATCTATACTTGCAATTGATGCACGACGACAAGATTCTGATCGACCAGATTTATGTTGTTGTTTTCAAATGAAAAATTTCAATAATACAATTAAACAAAAATCAAAAGGAATATTACAAAAAATGTTTAAAAATATAATAACACCAATTATTTTAGGAAATTCTATAATACGTGCAATTATTTTTTCAATATTTATTAGTTTAACATGTTTATCATTATCATTAATACATCGTATACCAATTGGTCTTGATCAAAAATTATCAATGCCAAAAGATTCTTATGTTTTAGATTATTTTTATGGTTTAGAAAATTATTTAAGTGTTGGTCCACCTGTATATTTTATTGTTAATCAAGATGCTATTGATTATAAACATATAAATGAACAAGATTTACTTTGTGGTACATCTGGTTGTTCATCTATGTCATTACTTGGACAAATTGGACAAGCATTAAGACAACCAAAACATTATTATTTAGCACAACCACCATCATCATGGCTTGATGATTATTTTGATTGGTTACAATCAACAAATGATCCACCTTGTTGTAGAATACATAATCAAACAAAAGAATTTTGTCCAGCTACATTAAATAATACATTATGTATAAATTGTCCAATAAATTTTCTTGAAAATCAACGACCATCTGAAAATGATTTTCAACATTATATTAATTTTTTTCTACATGATAATCCAGGTGAAAAATGTCCTAAAGGTGGTCATGCTGCATATAAAGATGCTGTAGAATTAATTAATAATAATTATGTTAAAAGTTCATATTTTATGGGTTTTCATTCTGTACTTAAAACATCAAAAGATTTTATTGGTGCTATGAAAAGTGCAAATGATATTGCAAAAAATATTTCAAAAACTATATTAAATAATCAAAGTAAAATTTTTCATGATTCAAATCAACTTCAAGATTATCCAGTTTTTCCATATAGGTAAATATTTTATAATTCAATTTAAAAAATTTTTCAATTATTATTCGACGTGAGTAAAATAAATGTAGTCGAACTCACGAGGAAGGGTCACCAACTGATCAATCGCTTTTGAGTCGGAACTATGCATCATATAGGTCCTAATGACCTATCAATACCCTGAAAAGAGTTCGGGCCGCTAGCTTATTACTGTCGAGATACTGCACTTTTACGATATTGTTAAGCAGAATGTCGTGGTCCCCCTCAGGAACACCAGTAAAACTGAGTTTTGAATTTCGACTTGAAATTTGGCACAGAAACAGACCTCAATGAGAGTAATTTATTGTAAAAGTTTCAGATCTTTTGGTTGTTCCTATTCTGAAATAAAAACATCAGAACCTGCCGGGGGTATACGAGCAGTGTAAAAACACCCTTTATAGCCGTATCTTAGGATAGGAACACCCAAAAGACCTGAAACTTTCACAATAAACTACTCTCACTGAGGCCTGTTTCTGTGCAAAGTTTCAAGTCAAAACTCGAAACTGAGTTTTTCCGGTTCCTGAGGGGGACTACGGCATTGTGCTTAATTAAAAATACCACAAACATGCAGTATTTCGACAATAATAAGCTAGCGGCCCGAACTCTTTTCAGGACATTCATAGCTCATTAGGACCTATATGATGCTCATAGTTCCGACTCAAAAGCGATTGATCAGTTGGTGACTCTCCCTCGTCAGACTTATAATGGTTAGAATTCATAATTTTTAGGATTAGACAAATCTA
This sequence comes from Rotaria sordida, assembly GCA_905250125.1. Classification (NCBI taxonomy): domain Eukaryota; kingdom Metazoa; phylum Rotifera; class Eurotatoria; order Philodinida; family Philodinidae; genus Rotaria; species Rotaria sordida. The sequence goes on from CAJNOL010001726.1 coordinate 30,431, forward strand.
CTATCGAGTGTCCTATAATAAATGGTTGGTTTTATTGTATTTTTTCAGGCAATTTAAAATATATATCTAAGTTCACATGTGACAAACTTTGTTGATATACGATCAAAGACCGTATATGAACTACTTCCTTATTATATTCCTAGAGAATTGAACAAATGTGTTCGAAGTCGAGATGTGCAGGACCAAAAAATCAACTTTTATTAGGACTGACATCACGAGAAAAAACATATGTCAGGATCAGAACTCAAGTTTAAAGTAAAACATTCTATGGCTTGAAGCAAATAATGAATTAGAACATAATTCAAGAGAAATGACCCAAAAAAAAAGTACCTGTCATCGACTAAATAAAAAGAAAGACAAATATTGAAGAATTCGTTTAGATGTAATACGAATAAATCTTGGTCCTGTAGTCCTAAGACAGATAGAATAAAACAATTTTCATGTGATTAGCAATAGCTACTAAATTGTATTGCATATTTTAATCTTGCAAGAATTGCACTAACAGTTTTTACTCGAACAAAACAATTGATTTTGTTTTTCAAAAAAAACAAAAAAATTTGTCAGTGCGGAACTAACAAATTCTGATTGTTATAAATTCATGATATATCGCCATACTTTTTAAAATAATTTATGTAAAAAACAAAACAAAGCCAAATAAATGAATAAATCATGTTGGCATGATTTCTTTTCTTCTAATGTTAATATATATGACATATGCCATAGGAAGGAATAATCTTTCGCTTCCCGCCCCTGGTGATATGGAAACATATGTGATAGTCTGTGGTTTCCCGCCATTTGGTTGCTAGCAGCTGTAAAGTGAGTTTCACACAATTAAAATGATCAATATCTGCTCTAGAACTGCCATTCGAGTCGTACCAACTAGATTACACCAGTTCTATATTATTCTTAGATCTATGACAAAATTTAACTGAAGAAATATTTATTATCTCTTTTATATATTCAAAAAATTGATCGTCACTTGAAACTTTTATTTGACTTTGTCTTTTTTTTGTTAGTGTATTTTATGTATTCTATGATCAATATTTAACAATCTGGCATAATTTAATCGTCAATTTATCTATATCATTTGGTGCTGTTTTTCTTGTAACATTTATTCTACTTGGTTTTGATATTCATACGTCATTTCTCATAATTCTATGTGTTTTTATGATTGTTATTGATATGTTTGGTGTAATGTACTTATGGCATATTGAACTTAATGCTATTTCTGTTGTAAATATTGTTATGGTAAGAAAAAAAAAAAGATAATGAAATATTAATTGTTAAGTATCTGTACTATTGTTGGTTTTCTTTTTCTTTTAGTCTGTTGGTATTGCTGTAGAATTTTGTGCACATATAGCACGATATTTTGCTGTAAGTCAAGGTACAAATCGTTTACATCGAGCAAAAATAGCTTTATCTGAAATGGGTAGTTCTGTATGTATTGATTATCAACTAAATTTTCGTTTTTGATTTGTCTAGATATCATATTTTTATAGGTATTCAGTGGAATAACATTAACAAAAATTGGTGGTGTTGTTGTACTTGCATTTGCTAAATCACAACTTTTTCAAGTATTTTATTTTCGTATGTATTTATCATTGGTAGTTATTGGTGCATTACATGGTTTAGTTTTTCTACCAGTTTTACTTAGTTATTGTGGTTCGTATTATTTGTATGTATTTTCTTAAATGTTGACTTTTATTTTATGGTTTTTTTTATAGGTCCACAGTCATTAATTTCGATTGATGATACAAGACAAGAACGTCGAACAAGTACAGCTGTTGATATTACATCAGATGGTATTGAAAATTCTCTTCAAACTAGTTAAACTGGCAGAGATTATTAATATTTATCTAATTTTCTGTGCTTTGCATTTTTTTTTGTTCTCGATTGTCAGATGCTATCGTTCTTGTTTTAATGCACGGAGAAAAAATATGAAAAGTTAGTCTTGATTTTTCTTTTTATGATTTATTCTAATGTACAACGTTGGTATATTGATCATGAGAAATCTATAAATAAAACTTTTTTTTTTCTTTTTTCTTCCTCAAATTGCTCCTAGTTATTCACAGAATGTCATAGAACAAGAACGGAAGAAAAGAATGATTAGAGTGAAAAAAAAAATGTCAACAGTAAAATAGATCATTACCTTTTTTTTTGCTGTCATATTAGACAAGACAAATATTAATTAATATTTTACCATTAGAATCAAAGTAAGTGAAAAAAAAGTATATTTGCAAGAAACATCGACAGTATGAAATATCAATATTCGAAGTATAATGTATGTCAAGGTTTGTAAAGTGACTAATAATCAAAATTTTAATTGCAATTCAACTATAAAAGTACTTCCTTTAATATTCTTTTTTTTGTCTTTCATAAGATATCGTCAATGATCTTTAAAAAGTTTTTATTAGGGAAAAAAAAAAGTCATGTCTCATATGCAATCGACATGACTTTTCATGTAATCTAAAATTAGTTTAATATAATAACTACACTAGACATATAACCATATCTGTCAAACAAAAAATAGATCTATTACATGATTTATAGTATGTATATTTTAGTTGTGTCAACATTCTGCGAAGTTGAAAGTTAATTTTTCTCTTATCTCTTATTCAATTTTCTTGATTAACATTATCATATTAGACCCAACAAAAGTGATAAATAACAGACTTTTTAATAGTTTATATATTGACTAAAAACAGACGCTGATAGTTTCACAGCATACATATCTATATAATTATTTTAATTAATACTTTGTTTTAATTTTTGTTTTAATGATAATCAATGTACTTAAAATATATAAACCCTTTCATGAAGATTGCTTTCTATTTTCTATTCAGACATTTAGTGACATCTAGAGTAAAAAATAGATTTTTTTTTCTGAATAGTAATACGGTTTTAGAAAAAAAAACCCATCTAAGTAAAATTAATAAGATTTATCTTTCTCTCAAATAAACGATAGAATATGTATTAATTTAATAGTTTGACAGAATAAGAAGATTCTATCCAATCGTTAATGTTCATTAAATCAATATGTAATTCTTAGACATATATGCTGATTTATTATTTTTTTCTTTTGGTATAAAATCAAGTTAAGTAATAAATATTTTCTTTTTGTTGATTTAAAATATTTAAATAACAATTTCTTTTTCTTTATTATTTCTATAAAAATGAAAATATTATCGATTAGAAATAAAAAAAAAAGAAAAAAAAAAGTAATCGAATAGGTCAAAGTGCTTTTTTTTCGTGTATCATTAATTACTTATATATCATTGATGATTTGGATATTTTCCACCTTCGGACTTATTCTTACAATATAAATATTCATTTTGTCATGAATCTGTCATTTTTTTTTCTTTTTTACGCACTATTACTTTGTTTTTTTATTTACCTGGATTAAATCAACAAAAAGTCATGCCTGCCTTTTCCTTTCACTACTTCAATATTTTCTTTCCTTTCACATATATATATATATATATATATGACAGAAGACATCAATTTCAGTAGTCTTAATTTATACAATATGTTAAAGTTATAACCATGCAAAAATAAGGAAAAGGTATGATGAAAATATTTGATTTCTTTGGTAGTATTGAGAGCAAGGGAAAAAAAAAAGAAATTATTCTTAATATGTTTCTCAATTAGTTAACTGTAGCGTAGAAGAAAAGTAAGGGAGAGAGAGAGAGAAATTGATGTATGCTTTGTCACAGAACAGAACGGAATATAGTAAATAATTATGGACAGCAAACGTCATTGACATGCATAGCATTTTCATACAGTGTAGATATATTTAAATATGAAAAGAATATATAAAAAAAAAAGAGAACGAGAGAAAGAGAGTAGAAAAGGAATGATTGAGAAAGAAGGAAAAAAAAACTCGAAGCATGACATTTACTAATCAGGAAAACAAAGTCATATTATTTAATATACTCTTTAGTTTCTTCATTTCGTTGAATAATTATTTTGTTAAAAGAAAAAGAAAGGATGGGAATGTGGGGTATTTTTTTATATGAATGCAGAGGTATGACAAGAATAGGAACGACGCACATTGATATAAAAGAGCCGGTAAAAAACAAAATCAAGCTAGCGTGTAATCACATTGTTAGATAGTTCCTATATCTCAGAGTGGGTGTTAATATTGCTAAATAATAATTTGTTCGTCACGAGATTCTTCCGCATCCGTAGATTCATCAAATATCTTGTATATATATATATATATAACTGTTGTTATTAACTGACTCAATTTACATGATTATTATTTTTTTTTTTTGTTATCTCAGCATGTTATTTTTTATTCTCACATTTCAGATGGAAAAATTATTGCTCAAAATATAATATTCTATCACCTTTATATTTAGTATATAAATAGAAGAAGAAGAAGAAGAAGATTGACATAGCATCAACAAAAACAATAACAACAACAACAACAAAAGAAGATTATGTGTACATCATCAGAAAAATTTTCTGAACAATTTTCTCGTATTCAACAACAATTTAAAGAATGGACACAATTTGAACAATTATGTGCAATTGTTGAATTAACACGTACATTTCAATCATCATATCATTATTTTCTTTTACAATTATTTCAAACTAATATTCAATATGAAAATGACGATATGTTTAATCATACAGTTGATGATGCAAATGGACCAGGTACATAAAATAAATAAATAAATAAATAAATAAATAAATAAATAAAAATATTTTTCTTTAGATATTGTTGGATGTTTATTATCAAATTCATTAGATAAAATATTATTTACAATTCAACTTTATTTACCATTAATATCAATAAAAACAATAAATGATAGATTACTTGATGCATATCGTGATGTTTTAATTTATCTTGATTCAAATATTCTTAATTCAAAAAAATTTACTTATACAGAACAACAAATTATTAATTTATCACAACAAATTTTATTTTTTATTCAAACAAATAAATATTTACAAAAATTATCATTAAATATACCACAATTAATTAAATTAATACAAACAAATAAATTTAATTCCGATGAACAACAACAACAACAATGTCATCAATCATTACAACGTTATTCATCAATTCGTTCACAAGTACAACCATTAATGAATTATTCATCTGAAGGTTCATCACATAATACAACATTATCTCAACAACAACAATTAACACGTCATGAAATAAGTGATAGTGGAGTTGATTTAACTGAACCTTCAATAACAAATCCATTACAAAATTTTTTATCAACACAAATTCAACAACATTCATTTATTGATCGTTCACAACGAACAAATTTACCATCATCAATAAATAAACATTCATTTGTTGTTAAAACAGCATCATCACCAATACCAGAACATGCAACAATAAATATAACAAATCGTATACCATTAACAGGTGTATTAAGTGCACCATCATCAACAATTTATTCTGATTATCGTCATAAAAATTCAAATTATCAACAACAAAAACATAAATTATTATTAACAAAAAATAATGAAGATGAACAAGAATCACAACATTTAAATGATGATTTTATTTCAGAAAAAAATACAATAAATGATAATAATTCAAGAACATTAACACAATTTCATTCACTTCGTTATCCAAATACAAAAATTAATCAAAATAAAGATGATGTATCACAATATTTAGGTGTTGATGCTAATTCAACTTCTGCACGAAATACATTTACACAACCAAATACAGGCATGAGAGGTAAATTTAAATAATGATTCATACATTTTTATGTTTCCTAACAAAAGAAACCCATCTCAAAAAAGATATTTTCAGGCAAGCGTTATTTATGTACTTTGATACTTCCAAGAAAAAAAAATGAACCTATTAATTAAAAGGAGATTTAATCAGTTAGACATATGCTAAAGGATACTTTTCTATTACTTAGGCTCATCACAATAAGATTGTTTTTGATTTTATCAATATTAGATTATTATCTTTTTGCATTTACCTTAGAAAATATTTCTTTGATTAATTAATTTTTTGTTTTCTTTTCTAAATATATATATACACATCTTATTTTTTTTCTTTTTAAGATGTACCAAAATGGTTAAAACATCTTCGTTTACATAAATATGATGTTTTCTTTTCTAAAATGACTTATGATCAAATGATGAATTTAACTATTGAAGAATTAAAAGAACTTCGTATAACTGATGGTGCATGTACAAAAATATTATTAAATATTAAAAAATTAAAAGAACGTTCAACAATATTAAAACAATGTCTTAATGATATTGATGATGGACAAATAGATTTACAAAATTTTGTTCAACAATTAAATGAATTAATGATAACACCAATACGTTCAAAACAACTTGAACAAGAAAATAATAGTGAAGAAGATTTACCTTCATTAATAATGCAAGTTTTAGAAAAAAGTATGATATTATTTTTTTTTAAATCTATTTAATTTTCAATATTTCTTTATTTTTATTATCTATAGTTTATCAACAATTAGAACCTAATTCTTCACCTGATATAAGTAATAGTCTTCTTGGTTTATTTGATCGTTGTTATAGACATGAAGCTTTTACTGATGATCAACGTCATATACTTTTACAATGGCGTCGTCGTTTATCAAATACATTACAATCATTAGGTAAAATTGAATATAAAACAATTCAATCAGCATTTATTCATACATCTCAACAACGTCGTCCAGGAAAACCACCTATAAGACCAGTTAAAAGTTCAACAAATACATATTATCCAAATCATTCAATTTCATTAGTTAAAAATAAATCTGAACCACAAAATAATAATAATTTTATTGAATCTAATTTAATTCAACGTCCAAATAAATCTCCAACACTTATTTATACAACAAATGAAGACACAAATGATATGTATCTTCAAACATCATTTACTGGTATAACATCAACACCACAACGAAATAATGGTGCTTATTTAGCTAATAATCAACATCAAGCATTAACACGTAAAGCTAGTATTAATCCATATGATGAAACAAATACAAATAATAAAACAAAATTATGTAAAACATTTAGTGATCCAAATAGAATACGTTTTTTTAATACAACACAAATTAATCATATGCAATTATCATCATCACAATCAAATCAACAACAAAATTTATTTCCTATGACATCAACACCTTATTCACAACAACAAAGACATTTTATTTCACGATCACCACCAACATCAACAACTATGGATATAACATCATCATCACCTATTAAAAAATGTTATTCAGATAATGAAAGACCTAATTATTATGGTAAGAAGAAGTAAAAACAAAAAATCATTGTTTATTTTTTGATCTAATCTATAAATGATATGGAATTAGACATTAGCGAGATTAGTAGATCTCGATCGAGTCTGGAACCAACTCGACGGGTTCTAACAGCCGCTTGTTTTCTTTTTTTTAACTTCGGGACTAGGACCATCTTACGCTCATATCTAGTTGGAATAGAATGAGTATCAGGCATTTTGTAAGAAACTATCCAAATTAATACTCACCATTCGAAACGCATATTACATTTACAAGAAAATCTCGATTCTAAAAGAGTTCGTGTTCATGGACTCAGAGTTATCCAATCTATCTCTATTAAATTCAAGATAAGCTCAAACGATCAGTTTCAATTCTCGTTGTTAGTTTAAAACTACATATTTTTTGAAAGTGAACTAATTTCATCTCTAGTTCATTTGCTTTTAATGAAAATAAAACAATAGATCTATTTGTACTTAATTGTTTTTTTTTGTATTTCAAGGAAATAACAACAATAGTACATCATTATCAGATACAAGTTATACTGAAACTACGGATGATCAACGCCATCATAATAAAGAATTTGAATCATTGTGTCTTCAAATAACAGAAAGTGCTATTAGTGATGATAGTAAGAATTTAAAATATTTATTATTTTTATTTATTAATAATGAAATTTCTTTTTTTTTTAAATTTCTTAGTTAATGACTCATCAATTAATCATAAAGAAGAAATTTCTGATGTTTTAAATTTAAAACAATCTTCAAATAATTCAACCGATACTGAACAATAATCGATTGATTTAACAGAAAATAAACAAATAAATAAATAACTAAACATCTTTCTTCTTTTAGTTTGATGTAAATGTTTTCTTACTTCTATCTTTTCTTTCGTTTCTCAGAGTGTCTGGTACATTCAAAACAAGTTTTATTCTTGTTTTTTGATTTTCTATTATAAATCTAGCTTTTGTTGTTATATTATTGTTGTCGTACCGTCCGGTGGTAGAAGTAATAAAAATAAAAATAAAAATAAAAAAGAATTAAACGACAACATCGAATGTATAGCCGGTGAGCTTTTCTTCTTTCGTTTTTCTTTTTCGCATCTTAGCTGCTGCGCTGCTTTGTTTTCTTGTATGCTTTGAAACATAAAAATCTATGTACAGTAAAATGATGACTTATTCTCACTCTAGTTTTTCTTTTCTTTTTGTATTAGCACATTTCGGCAGTGCCATTTGCTAAGAAAATTAAACATTTATTTGACGGAATTAACTTATATTTGTATACATGGGAAATGTTATTGTTTTTTTTTTTTTGTTGTTGCTTCTTTTAAACGTATATTTATGTTCATCTATTTTCATGTTCTGTCATTCATTGATTAAAAATTTAAAAAAATAATATGATCTATAAAAATTTATATTACTTATTACTCAATATTGATCGTTATATGATGTTGAATAATCAAAGTAAATATATACTCCGGTCGACGAATACAGAGTTTGTATACGGGGAAATACGATAAAATACATATTCTAGTATTATGATTGTAAACCTTCGTGTCGTATACGTTTACAATCTTCATACACAAAGTCCGTATACGGTATCCGTTTTACTCCGTGACAGATCGCATCTCACCGTCTACGGTCACGGCAGTATACGATCGTAATACTGAGTCATTTATTACGGTAAAATACGGCCGTATACGATTGGAAACGAGCGTGCATGGGCTGTTTCTTTCCATATATGGACTCCGTAAACCTCGTTCTGGGATACAAAGAGGAGACCGTATACGATACGAAGATATATGATCGTAATACTGAACCATATAAATCGTTATATACGGCCGTTTACGCCCGTGCTTGTTTGACCTGAGTGGGTGGTACACATAAAATCACCTAGGTGAACGGATACGGAGTGATCATACGTTTGTACACCACCGTTTTTTTTCTCCGTATATTGTCATGTACGACCGCCCGGTTTAAAGAATAAAATGAAATGAATAATTTATATTTATCAGTGATTGACTTGATGCCATAATATAATCTAAAATGAAGATAAAATAACCCAGATGGAATAAGCACGACTGTATAACATGACTCCATACTATGATCGTATTTCTTCGCCCTACACCCTCGGTTTTTTTGATTGAGTATTCTAGCTATGGTCGTTCATCGGACAATTTTGCCATGAATGATCAATTTTCATGATTTTTCACTAATTATCATTGCGGTAGGCTTTATCCGAAAAATTTCAACAGATTCATTATTAATAATAGAAGATGCATGTGAATCAAATGATTGTAAAATAACATTTTCATTGTTACTATTATCAGATTGCGAATATATAGATTTACTCTTCTTTTGAATAGATGAAAAAAAGAAAAGAATCAAGAATTTTTCCTTTATTTTTTTCTATGGATCAACGTTCTGTGCAAAACTATTCGCTCTTTACGAAGTGTAATTAAATTAAGCATTCTTTTGTATGTGTATCTTTTGAAGATATTGTCTTCTCTGATTTTACATTAATTATTATTTACTTGTTTATAAGAAGTGTCAAAAAATTCCAAAACAAAAGTAATCATTAATTATTTTCTTATATTTTATTAGATAGGAATAAAATATATAACACTTTGCTTTTTAGAATGATTATTATGTTGATTATTAAAATTAAAAATCGAAATTATTCCAGAGGAAGAGAGAAGACAGTTCAGCTCTCTCTAGCCTTCATCTGGTCAAAAGCAAAAATGGTCGATTTCAATTCTGAAGAATATTTTCAAGCATCTGTAGTCGAAGCTTCAGCCTATTCGAATAGAATGTGCATCAGTTGTATCCTCTTTGAGAACCAGAAATGATCAAAAAGTGGTGGACTCTTAAACGGTTTAAATTGATTATGTTCTTGTGTCGAACTTTGATATGGTTATCATTCATGAATGACTTTTAGATAACGAGATAATATATATTCTTATGTCATCATCCTTCTGTAATTATTATATAAACATATTTTGAAACAAGATAAGAATATCTTGAAATTCAAAGAACTTTTTGAATAAAAGAAAATAATGAAAATTCTATATCGAGAATTTTTGATTTTATATTTGCAATTTGACCTAAAAAAGACTATTGTTTAGAATCCGACTTATCAAATCTTCTGATATTTATATTTTACAGATATTATAAATTAATAACCAAAAAAAAAGGAAAAGAGAACTGATTTATCGCAATATTTAATGTAAATCATTTTTGTTTGGAAATATTTTCAGTCTCATGGAAATTCTTTTTAAGATAACAACCGAATAAAAAAAATCATACACGATTTACAAGGGCAGTCCTTCAATTAATAATCCACTATTGAGTCGAAACTATGTGCATCAAGTTGACCGGTGTGGATATTCATTTCATCTACATTCACACCCTATAATTTAAACATTTTAGGCTTATCAAGTCATGAGGAACACCAATAACAGGTAGCGAACTATACTAAACTGTATCCAAATTTTTTAAATGAATGCCACAGTCTCCCGACAGAAAACTCATATTTGTATTTCGACTTGAAACTTTTTTTGGTTTTATCGTTGTTTCCTATCTTAAGATACAACTATGGTAATAGCGTGTCTTTTATATCGCTCATGTAAATCGGTAGATTTGAAACAAAAGATTAGAAAAATTCACAAAAACTATTCTTGTTAAAGCTTGTATCTGTGTAAAGCTTCAAGTAGAAATTCGAGAATCAGTTTTTCTGTGATAGATAACGACATTCATTAAAAAAATACTGTAACGAAATCGAGTATGTTTGCAGCAGCAAGCTAACAGCATGAACTTTTTGTAGTGTATTCATAGCTTATTTAGGTCTACGTAATACACATAGTCTCGATTCAATAGCGATTTATTAGTTAGAATATTTCCCTTGTTACCTTGAACAGAATTTAAAATACGAGTAAATGTACACAAAATTTTTTTGAAGTATTTTCTATGTAACTCATATGGCTTTAGGACAAAGTCTTTTATTGGCAAGTGATAGTAGATATTTAATTTCATATTTTTTTATTAAAACAGAATTTCAAAAGTGTTCAATCTCATATAAATAATAGGATATAACCAGTAAGAATCGGAAAATAGTTAATAGCTGATTATTTTTTTTTAAATCCGATTTAATTCAATAGAATAATCAAGAATTTATAATCATAAAATCTATAGATTTAACATTTACACATTTTCATAATGAATTTTTATGTATAAAATTTTTCTATACTACTGACATATATGAAATATTTGTCAATCAACAAATTATAGTCTTTTTTTTTTTTTTTACTTTAAATACATAAAAAAAAAAAAACGAAATACTAGACTAAGAACAAATTGTCATGTCGATGTTTGATCAAATGATTGAACCGATTCATGACGAGAACCAGATTGTTTTGATGATGGTGCTTTTGATACAACAACAATTTCTTTTTCTGAAAGTACTTGTACAAAAAATGCACCTTCTCGTTTACGAAATTTTCTATTAGCTGCATCATATGATAATCGTATACCAACAGATAAACTTAATAAACAAAGAATACATTCAATTGATGATACAATTAATGCAATAAGTACAAGTACATCTTTTTCTTCTTTTAAATAAGCTTGTCCATCAGTCATTATATTAACAACTCCTAAACGTAAAAGTTGAATGTTAACACAATCCACAATAAGTGTGACAATACTTAATGCTACATAGCATAATATCTAAATTAGAATAAACATAATTTTAAAAAAACAAAAAACCAAAGTAGAATTAACTTATAAACAAATTTTATTTACCACATAAAGACCTTTTTGACGTGCACAGATTATTCCAGTTGCACCACAAAGAGCAAACTTAAAAGAACCAAAATGATCTTTTTTCTTTTCAAAGAAATTTATGATTTAATAAACATACAAAAATGCCACTCCATATAGGTGATACACTATGTGCCATCCAGACAAGTGATCGACTTTGTGAAATAATGCCAACAATAATACTTATTAAGGCTAGTAAGAGATGTGATGATGATATAACATAGGTTAGTGTAATGAAAATGTACATGAGATAAACAACATAAGTATCATCTCGATCGGTTCAACGTTTACCGACACAACAAAAAATGAACAAATAACAGAAAAAAAAAGACGGCAATATGAAGACTAAGGACAAGCGTACGTCACATCTCATAAAAGATTAAAAACGTTCGCTTCTATATTTTTTTCTTTTATCGCTAATAACAAACAAGTTTATTCAACGTCCGGAACAAGAAAAAAAAAGAGGAAAAGAAATGAACGATTTTTCTCGTTTGTTTTTTTTTCCTCGAAGATCGTACGAGCGTGTTCAGACGGGCGTGCAAGTCATATTGAACAACGCAAGCGTTAATAGAATCTGTTCATACTAGCAAACTAAAGAACATGTAGTGCTATCCAATAAGAAGAAACCACAACATCTCGATCAAGGACATTAACAATAACAAGGATTTTTTTTTATAACTAAATCGTCGATGTTTGTTCGGCATTGATGACAAGTTGAATTGGTAGCTCGTTGGACTGATCGTTATGTGTTAAGAAAAAAAAGAAAAGAAAGAAAAAAAAAGAAATAATTTTCAGTAAAAAAAAAATGTATTACTCAATAAATATTAAAATCCAGAATTCTAAATATTTTAACAATAATTGAATATCATATAATTCATGTGAACAAACAAAAAACTTTTTAAAGACAAATGTTCTATTAAAAACAATTGACATATAATTAATCTAAAGAAATTAAAATTTTTTTCTCTTATTATACAATCCACAATTGCAAAATCATACCCTGGATTGAAGAAGAAAACAGATAGTATCAGTTTTTTTTTTAGTCACAAGAGCGAATAGACCTCGAAGAAATTCATCGAGTTTGATCTTTTTTCTGTTCGTGATATTCAAATGTCTTAATTTAGACTTCTGTCAAGATGTATTTTATGAAACGGAAATTTCTTTAGAATGTTTTTTTTTCTTCACTAAACAGATACTTTATCATGTTAGAATCATCCCTAGAATACGATGAAAATCTAATAAAAGATATGTAGTACAAAATGCATGAGTAAATTTTAATCGGATTAGATTTTTATTTCTTTCAACAAAGGTTTAAGATTATTCTATTTATTCAATTCAACAATTGTAGATCTTCAAAATGATATGCGTATTGAATGTAATGTAGATTTTTTTTTGTTTTTTCACTTATTAAGAAGCAAAAAAATTATTCTTAATAATATTTGAGTATGAATTGACTGTTATAAAATAATATATTTTAATTTTTGAACGAAAAATAAAATTTAACACAATGTTCGATCATTTTTCAATATCATAAATATTTAAAACATTAGATTAGAATCAGAATTTTGTATTGTTTTCCGAGATAGATTCAAAATTTTTATCGTATTTATGAATCGATTTGTTAGTGATGTGTAAATTAAATTTCGATAAACTTTCGTATGACAAAATTTTTCCAAAATAGAAATAGAACAAATATTTTCTTTTTTATAAAACATTATTAGTTTGCTGTAAGATATTTGGTCAATAGTAAATATTTTGGTAAAAAACATCTTGTTAATCTAGACTTTTTCCTTGATTTCTATGTAAAACGAATTTGTCAAATGAACTCAATCATTCTTAAATGATTGTTCTGATACTCTTGATTTTTTTCTATCAATTTGTAGACATTTGATTCTATGCAAAAAACCCAAACGTTTAAATTTAAGTTTTTGCATCTCGTTCGACTTATAAAATTCTTAGAAGAACTTCGAACCTATATTCAACAAATACTGTTCTTTAAGTAGAATAAAATTGTATATTGAGATTTGTTCCTAGATTTAATAAATATTTTTTTTGTTTTGTTTTCTTTGTATAATTGAAAAATTCAAATAAAATAAAACAACAAATACACATATGAAAATTAAACGTCATTGTTGATCAATTGATTGAGATAGAAGAAATCGATGATGTGATGAAAGATTTTTTTTATAATATTTTGGTGTATTTGTTCGTATAGTTAAAGGTCGTATTAAACCTGATTGAACATCTGGTTGATAAAATTCTAAATAATCTTCTGAAAGAATTAAATCATTTGTTGATGTTTGAAAATTTGATTCTTCAATATTATTCATTTTTAATGAAAAACATTCTTTATTGATTTTTGTTGAATTACAATAACCATTTGAATTTCTATATTCATCATCATCATCATTATTATTATCGGTTGTTAATGATTCTTTCTTTAAAATTGAACGATTATTTATTATACGAACTATAGGAATTGATAATGATTGTTGTATTTCAGATTTATTTATTTGTTCAATAAATTGAGATTTTGAAATCTTTCCATTAATAATTGATTTTGATGATATTGAACGATTTTTTCGTTTGAATTTTTTATTTCTTGCATGAAAATAAGATATAATAGTAATTAATATTAGAATAAAACTAATAAGAATTAGAATAGAACCAGTTAATAAACGTGATTTAAATAAAAGAATTTCATCTAAAATAAATAATTACAAACAAAATATTCATTTTTTTCCTTTTTACAATTTAATGATCTTACTATTTTGTTTTTTTATTATATCATCATAATTTATTTCACATTCATCACCCATATATTGATTATCACATCTAATTAAAACAAATTGTAAATCCTCGAAAATCTTTTCAATCAATCAAAAAAAGCTTAACGAATCAATATGATTCTCTCTTTTTTAAGAGATTAAAAGATTCTTGACTACTTACAAACATTTCCATTGATTATCAATACTAATACATTGACCTCGATGATGACAATATTTTAAAATGGCACAAGTCAAATTTATATTCGATTGATTTATTATATTAACTTGATCGACATCTATATAAACACTAGTCATCGTATAATTTATTGCATTTTCTGCATCTAATTAATAAATAAATAAACATTTAATGAATATTAAAATGACAAAAGTCTACTTACGACACATATAAATGCCACTATCGTCCATTGATAATGTTCGAAAATATAAAAATGATTCATATCTAAAAATAAATCGTTTATAAATAAGAAAAAAAAAAAACGAACAATTAAATATTCTTTTATTTTACTCATTTTGAATAGAATAAATTCGACATGGTATTTTACATTGTTTAGCTGTTGGATAATATTCTAATGTTTGATTATTTTTACTCCATAATAAACGTGGTAATGGATTACCACGAACATTACATTGTAAAGAATAATCATTTAATAAAATTGGTTTATCAATTTGAGTTTTAATAATAACTTGCGGTGCATAAGTTTCTAAATATAAAAGAAATCAAAATTTTCAATTGAATTTGATTGAATATACATAATTATAACTATTTTTAAATATTAACTCAACATATTTTACATTACATTCATTTTCAAACAACGGATTTTTTTCTTCTTTTACATGTCACCGAAAGAGTTTCGGCAATAAAAACAAAAGAAGAACATGAACATAAACACTTGTATTCAATTGAATAATTTATTCAATTCAAATATTATAAATTATTTACCATAATTTATAACAGCATCAATATTATATCGAACATATAATGTTGATTCCATAGGTGGATATCGTAAATCAAATTCATTTGTATTTGTTTCATTAAGAAAAAGTATAATATCAATTGTTGTTATACGAAGTAAATACCAACATGAATCATCATATATTTCTTCAATATTATTATCAATTCGAATTAATATTAAATCATTCATTTTTATTTTATTATAATTATTTGTTGAAATTTTTATTACTTCACGTACAAGAACTTCACTTATTATAAGAGTTTTTTCAATTGTTTCAGATGAATATGTTGGTTGTACACGTAATATTAATGAATGACTATATGTAGCTGATTGTAAATCAATAGGATTTAATAGATTACATTGAGTTATAGAGATTATTTGATAAATATTATTAATCAAAATAATTAATATGATAGTAACATTCAACATGCAATAATTAACTACATAGAGATCATTTACAAAAAAAAAAAAAAATGAAAATGCTTATACAAAAATAAGACAATTTGTATGTGTTGTCTCTACTGTGCTCAGTTTTTTTTCTCTCTTGTAGAAGTTTCTTTTGAAGAGAGAAAAAAAAAAGAAAAGCAACGATAGAAAAAGAAAGAAAATCATCAATAATAAAGCGGAATTGAGCGTGGAATAACATAGAGACGTGCTCATAAATCGTTGTTGTCATCAGTATTATTATCATCTCAAGTCATTAGTTTTTTTTTCTATCATTGATAATCTATTGTTTTATTTTTTCTACTAGACGAATGATTAAAATGAACAAAAAAGAAAAAAGATCTTAGTCTTAATGATGAAACGTGATTATCATTGAAGATAGTTAATAAATGTCATTGAACTTGTTGGAAGTTAGGAAAAACTTAATACATCTTAATTTTATCGATAAATGCATTCATGCTTAAACTTTCTATTAAGATAAATCTTTCCAAAAGAAACTTTTATAAGATATGACAAGTGTATAAAAATTTATCTCCTAATATATCATTTAAAAGTCTTAATGATGAATTCAACTATCATATATGATGTTTTAGTAAAAAATAAAAAACAAACTTTCTTTTTCTTATCCTTAAAAATAATAATGACGATATTTGTCATATGACATGGTGATATCAAATTGAATATGCAAAGTTAATCAACGAAAACAAAAAAATAGCTTTTAGCGCAATCACCATGGGGATTAAAATGTGAAACATGATGTAGCTACTTTTGCTAATCACAGGGAAGCCTTTTTATTCAATCTATTCTAAGACACGTTTCTTCACCATTCTTTTACTTAATGCTTCGGAAACGCATTAAGGAAGTGGTCATGTATATATATATATATATTATAGAGTCTGTGATCTCATATCAACATTTTTAGATCGTGTTTCACAAAATTTTTGTCAAGATCTCATATAAATATCATAGTTGCATATATATATATATAGAGTGTTTTGTCCTTAATATTTATTCTAGAATCATTAGTATCTATTCTTATCATACAAACATATTCACAAATATATTAAGTTGTAAATTGTACAAATGATATGATTGTCGAAGATCAAATGTTTAGATTCCAATTGACCGTACTCGTCTTAATTGCATTTATAATTGTCTTAATAGTTCTTTGGACTATGTAATTCCATGAGTTAGATTTTATCGTACGGATACTTCTGAAACCACTAAAGACTATTGTAGGTGATGATTTGATGGTGAATTTTCAATAATCGAGCTGATGTCCTTTAAAACATCATAGTACCACTAGTTAATGTCTTGTATCGCATATGTATTTGACACCAAGATCTGATAATGATATCTATATAATAATACTAGACATCTATATCAGAGATGGACAAAATCACAGCGCGCTTTCCCGCGCCGCTGCTCGCGCCTAGGCGCTACCCACATCTCTCTTTCTCTTTGCTCTACCAATCAGTTTCTCAAACTCCACCGAATACCGGGATGCTCTAAGCATGCGCTCATCGAAGCTCAGATTAGTGTAGCGTAGGCGTGAGCAGCGGCGCGGGGAGGCGCGGTGCGATTTTGTCCATCTCTGATCTATATGACCGTGATTTTTTAGTCACAGTCACCACCACAATCATACGTATGGAAAAGATTTGTTATTTTTCTTTTTTTGTTACTCAAGTATCCTCGTCGTGGTCACGTGTGACCGTAACCATTTTGCAGAGTTGTCTCTCATCAATATTCCTATCAATCATTCAACAGTTATCAATATACAAGTAAGTAATACCGTAGAAAAAATGTTATTGTATTAAAACTATTATCAATAATTCTCAAACCAAAGTTGAAGATACAAAATTTCAAGAATGAATTATGGATAACATCAATTGCATAGTTTACCTAGTCAAAATCGAAATCATTATCTATCGATGAACCCCCATGATTATTTTTTGTATTTCATTTCTCTTAGAGCGTGTATAAAGAAATATTATATTCAAATCCTATGATCGAATAACTTTAATATTTTCTATTCGAAAGAAATTTATTATTAGAAAAAAAAATCACACATAGCACCCATAAATGGTTATTAAATTTTAGGAAGAAAAAAAAACACCAATATAATTATACAGCTTAAATTGAAAACATTTTATGATCACATTAAAAATCATCCATTGGTATTGTACCATAAGCAGAACTATATACTTGATCTTAAAAAGAAACAAACAAAATTGATTAATCTATAAAAAGAAAAAAAAAATAGTTGAACTTACTTCGTGTCATTTTACGTGACGACATTTCAACATTCGAATGTGTTACTGGTTTCGACATTCTTGCAGATAAATCTCGATTACTAATCACTGGACTCAATGGTTCTTTATCAAATCTTGGTGATTTCGATTGTTGATTAGATAATGATCGTGTATCTATTAATGCCGTAGCTCCTGTTCGTGAATGATATGAACCTTTTGATAATAATTCTTGTTCATTCGTTGATGAAATTTTAAGATTTTTATTACTATGAGGAGATATTGAATGTTGAGTTGGTGATGATGAACGATGATATTTATCAATAAAAGATTCTTCTTGTCGTTTTAATATATTAGAAATTTTTTGATCACTTCGTTGAGATGAATATGAATCATCAAATTGTGTTTTTAATATATCACGTAACGATGTTTGACTTCTTGGTGATTTTTCTAATGGTTCAAGATTCAATTTTGATGAATGTTTTAAATCTTCATCATTATATTTATCATGTCGATAATCAGAAGAAGATTTTTTTGTTGTTGATGATGATGATGATTTTGATTTTGTTTCAGTTGTTGATAATTGACTTGATTTTGGTGTTAAATATATTTCTGGTTTTTTACCTTTATCTGTAGTTAACCAAGAATTAGTTACAAATTCATAAATATCATCATCTTTTTCATTAATTGATGTTTTTATTAATGAACGATCTGATAAAAATAATGAACGTGTTGTTTGATCTAAATCAAATGTATTACGTTCTTCAATAGAATTTATTTGCCATTTATTATCATGATAAGTATGAGATGATATCCAAGTTGCTTGATGTTCAAAATGACCAGTTTCAATTTGTGATAATAAATTATCTTTTTTAGATTTTTGGTCAAATTTTTTTTTCATTTGTTGTGTATCAATTGTAAATGGTTCATCTTGTGAACCAATACTTTGTTCATCCCATGTAACTTTTTTTTGTAAATTATTTTTATCATATAAAATTGGACTACGTAATATACTACGATTACTTGTTAAATCATCTAAATCTTTTAATTTTGAACTTCGTCGTTCATTTGAAGATAATCTTAGATTATGATCTTTTTTTAATTGTTCACAAGCTTGATGATATAAAATTTGACTAATTTTTTCAAGACGTTGTATATATATATTTGTTATTAAACGACATGTTGAATGTTTTTTACGAATTATTATTGAATCAAGTAACCAAGCTGAACCTATACCAGTATTATCATGCCAAATTTTTATTCGATCAATTTTTCCTACATCAATATCCATGATCTATATTAAATAAACAAAAGTCACATTCTATGCTGTTAATTTTGGTAATGGATAATAGAGATCGTTCGGATGTGTTCATAAAAAGCTTTATGCCAAATTCAATTATAAAGCTAGCATATAAAAGTTAGGTATTTTGAGTATGTGCTTAAGTCAAGTCGGCTGATCTATTGGTAAAAGATATGGATTTT
Organism: Rotaria sordida; assembly: GCA_905250125.1. Classification (NCBI taxonomy): domain Eukaryota; kingdom Metazoa; phylum Rotifera; class Eurotatoria; order Philodinida; family Philodinidae; genus Rotaria; species Rotaria sordida. Next base: position 50,399 of record CAJNOL010001726.1, read on the forward strand.
AGTACTTTTTATAGATATTGAATACTTAAGAACGTCCCTCCTCCTCCTTTGTCGAGGCTTCTTAAAAACGGCTCGGTAGAAACTTTCAAAGGAAATAGATGTCGATGGGTAGAGTAAAAGTTATTTCTTCTTCGAACAATACTGAGCTGTTAAAAAATAAGAGTCAAACTATCGAGAGCACTGTAAGCAAAGCTTGAATTTTTGAATCTTTTTCAATGGATGCAAATTTTATAATATCTGTCAAAGTTCACGGATACGATAATTTTTCAAACAAAAAAAAAATCTTTATGTTTATATTTTCTTACAGTAAATTCTGATGTTGTATTTCGTTCAAAATCATTTTTTAATAGATTATCTAAGTGATGTATAGTAGTTCGACCACTTTTTCCATAGATAATTATATATACATTTGCATCTGTACCAGCTCCCATGTCTTTACCAGTTTTAACTGTTATGTGATAACATGTAGGTCCTATAAATCATAATAACAAAAAACAAATTGTATTCATAAAGATCAAAAAAAAAAATTACCTTTTTGATGATGATCAGTTGATGGATATATTTCTCTTTTTGCTTTTAATTTACTTTGTGCATTTCCAAGCCAAGTATTAAATGGAAAATAAACTTGTAATTGTTTATCATCCTTAATAGGTATTATTTTCCACATTATCATTTCTTTTAGATCCCAATCAGATGCTAATTGAGATTTATCAGATTCAACACTAGAAATTCAAAAAAAAAAAATTGTTTTTTTTTTCTATTTACAATGTCTCTCTATTTTATAGATTAAAAGATTATGATTGAATTACGTTATCTCTAATAAATCACCAATATCTCCACCAACAATTGCAAATGTATCTAATTGATTTTGTTCAAATAAATTTGCTCCACTACTTGTTAATGCTAATTGTCGTGTTTGACTTGTTGACCCACGAATAATAACTTGAATATTTGCATCAGTACCAGCAAATGCTTTTCCACCAGTACGAATTTGTAAAATATAAACTAAACAAATAAATAAACAATTAGTTATAACAAAAAAAAAGAGGCTGCTAGTGCAAAATCCGTAGGATTAACATGCAAAACACAATGTAGCTGTTCTTGATAATCATAGAGAGATTATTCTATTCTATTTATTTTGCGATACATTTCTTCATCCATTCTTTTACTTAATTCTTCAGAAATACAATAAGGAAATAATTCATATATTATAATGAGATATTATTTATGTACGGTCTGTAATGTGGGAAGAAGTAGAGATGAAGCCGGTACCAGTTATCGGTCAAGTTGCTATCAATGTATCTTATAGAGGAAGTGTAATGAAACTTTGTTGAAAGTCGACTATAAAAATCTAGACAGGTTCTATCTCTAGTGAAGAGAAGGTGTTGCTATGACATCTGTCGTGATCAGAGTCCTGCATAGAGTCAACTAAATTTTTGATGAAAAATTTCGCTTTAGCCGAGGAACTTTTTTGAATTGTAGGTTTTATTTTCGAATGTTTTTACTGTATAAACTGATGCATTATGCTAAAGGTAAATTTTCGGCAAAAAAATTTAATTGACTCAGTGCAGGACTCTAGTCACATATATGATGAGCCGTTTCTAATGTCTCTATCATAATCTGTGAGAGGATGCAAATCTCTACTCTATTACACTTCTACAGTCTTTTCAAATCATGTTTCACAAAATGAATATTACCTGATAAATTATCCAATGATAATTCTCTTCGTTTTTTAACAGTTGGTTTAATTACATCATCTTCTTGTTTTTTCGGTAACCAACAATTAAATTCACATAACCATGTAACAGATGTATTTAAATTTGTTATTTCAATTTCTTTTAGAAACCATTCTTTATCTGAACGAGCACCAACAAGCTTCCAAAAAAATAAAAACAAAAATATCAATCATAGAAAACAAATCATAATAAATTTACATTAACATTTAAATGATGCAATTGACCAATATCAGGTCCTTTAAGACAAAATGTTCGTATTGATCCACTTGGAAAACCATCTGAATTCGTATTTGCACGTGCTTGTAAATTAATTGATGTCCAATTTTTTTCTGTTCCATACATATATAAAAAAACCTTTAAATACAAAAAAAACAAAAAAAAAGTCGCATATATAAATTTTTTTTTTTCGTTCATACTTGAGCTCGTGTACCACTATCTTTTCTTATACCAGTTCGAACAATGAATCGATAAGGTACTAAATCAGATGTTGATGAACTTTGAACAGTTCGATCCAATGATGATGATCGAGTTTTGAGAGCTTTTGGATTATTATATGGAATTAATTTTCGTCGCTAAAAAAAATTTGTTTTTTTTTTTAAATATTTTTGATTAAATTAAATTAATACTTGTGATTGATCACGAGGTTTAGTTCGTTCATGATGATGTTGATTAATTGAACATAAATAACAAAATGTATGTTCATGATCATCATAAAAATCTATAAATATAGAAAATTTATTTTTATTAATAATTGTTTTTGAAAAAAATCTATAAACCTGTTTTATGAATTCCAGTAATATTTGGTTCTATTGTTTTATCAGTAAATAGAACACCTGTATTCATCCATTGTACATTAACATTCGAAAATGGAGATTTTATCTGTAACTGTTTTTCATTAGTTGAATATAATGGTTCAAAACTATGTCGACGAGCAATTATTTCTAAATCACTTGCAGAAGTCAAATCTAAAATAAAAAAATATCATCTTTAACATAGATTTATTTTTGTTGTTATTTACTTGATTTTTGTGTATCAGTAAATGATGCTTGACTTGATGAATAAAAATGATCACCAAATGGAAGTGTCCATGGAACATCACCTCCAATATATTTGACATCCATGTGTGTAATGTATTTGTTAATGTTTTGTGTTCTGTTGTTATGCTACCATTAGTTTATAACATACCTTGGCGATGACTTCGGTTGGTTACAAGTGAAAAAGAACAAAAAGCAAAAAAAAAATAAAGTCTTCATTCTATTCTCTTTCTTTTTAACGATAAGTATTAAAAAAAAATTCATTTTGAATGTTTTCAAAATGTAACAATACTTTGTATACTAAATGACTCATTAATTGATTAAACACCATTCAGTTGTATTTTGAAAAAAAAACCTAGTGCTCGATTGATGTACATATGTGCTGAAAACAAGGTATACCTTCTAACTTGTCCTTAATTGATAATTAAGATAGATTGTCCCATTTTATGAGGATAACAATTAAAGTTGATACTATATAATACTTTTTTTTTATTTCAAAAATATATTTTCTGAATTAATTGATTCACTTCTCATTGAGAAGATCAATGCACGAAAAATGAAACTGAGCAGAAAACGAATAAAGGAAAAAGATTATCGCAACATATATGATAGAATAGATAACAGAAATGAGACTAGAGGTGTAAGCTGATGAGTTGATCGGCAGCGGCGGCTGTTAAAAATAACATTTGGTTCTGCCTACGATAGCAGTGGCTAACGAGGTTTAGCTAGTCGGCGGTAGCTCAAGGTTTTTCATGACTCTTTGTTTTCTTGATTTTGAAATGAACAAGTAAATCACAAAAAACCGATAAAAAGCAGATTTTTTTCACTTTCTTTGGTAAGAACATTCACGAAAACTAATCCTAAATGTCCAAAATATGTGAAACCTATGTATGTGTTTTGTGCAACGGCGGCTGAGATTTTAAAAAAATTTTTGCGACTATCGGCGACGGCGTATATTTAGAGAATGAGCTATACCATAATAATTGCCAAAAAAAGTAATGTTTTTGATTTTTACGATTATTTTTTGATGCATATGCTAAATTTTTTTTCTATTTTTTATGTAAACCTTTATATCATAACGTCGATCACGAAATGCACGAACTGTATCAACATAAAAAGAATTTTCACATTGACATACAGTTGTTTCTCATGTTTCTTCTCATGTATGATTCACTTTTTTATATGCTTTTTTGTTTGCTGCATGAGTAGCATCTTGAGGATAGTATCGAAGAACATTGTATATATTTTTGTGGTATTGCGAATAGCATGAATTTTCATCGTAATGACTTTCACCGTAGACTCCCAACAATGACCGAAAAGGTATTTCCTCATTTCAGACATTGCCCTCATCCTCACCAAGTACTGTGTGTGCGTGTTAATCATGTCAGCAGTATATTAATTGCATTTTAAAGTAAAAACAAATGCTACTGAAAGTCAACTGCGAAAGTCACTACGGCGAACTTCCTGTTTCCCATCAATCAGTACTCCACTAATTATAGTCACACTAATTAGTAATGATTTAAATAGTTGAGACTAGTTAGTACCCGATCAATAGATATTTAACTAATTAATATCCAATCAACGACTACTCAATTAATCAATACTCAGCTAATTAGAAATCAAAATTATTAACTACTTAGACAATATATAATGGTAGAAATCTATGTTCAACTTTGAAGGAGCCCGCCCCTAGTATATAATTCTCTCCCGAAACACGTTTCTCTTTGTGTGTATGGGCATATCGTTGTCTGTCGCTATCGACACTATCACCAACATTATCGTTCAAGGACTATTGCACATATAGGAGCCAAAAGGAGTGTTGAGACTTACACATTGTAATAATTGTTGATGAGCTTTGTTATCCTTTAATGAGAAGATCAGTTTATATTTTCAAATATTCCAACTATTCTTTTTTGTGTACTCAAAAAGTGAGTACACTCTAGAATCGGTCAGTATGTCCGGCCGTCCGTTAACACGATAACTTTTGAAAGGAGAGTCCAATCGCGATGAAATTTTCTACACAGTTCAGTCTTAACAATGTCTCGGTCGAGTTCTAAGATGAGCATGCTCGGCCGAGCCATTCGTGAGTTATTGCAAAAATTGTCATTTTTCCCTATAGCTTCCTATGCGAAAACTGACCCATCTTGGCTTTCGTAAACAACTTTTCCTATCATAGTTAAATAAAACCCCAACTATTATATACCTTTCGATAGAGAATTTCACGAGCTACAAAATGGTATATAAAACATAAAGTAACAAGAAGGCTAACTCACCTATTACAAAGATAATTAAAGGGAAATGGGTTCCGTGTTTGTCCACGATCTAATTGACTCACAATTCAAGCTCTATCTTCCGATCATAGAGTTGATACTTTGAGGTTTTCTGGGACGGAGAACTCGAATCCGTACTCCACTTGCCTCGAAATATTATTGGTTGAGCAGTGGCCAATAGAAATCACGTTATAGGAAAAAACGACTTTCTTAGGGTTAATCAAGGCGAAGAGTTCAAATTTGAGCTCTATTCGCCTCCAAAGCCTATTGATGGACCAATAGCCAACAGAAATAAATAGTTTATAGGAAAGGTTTCCCAGTATAATTTTGATATCCACACATTCTAGGATGACTCATATGTCTAATTCACTTTTTGAAGTACACATAACTCTCGGATGTAAATCCGAAGTTTCCGCATTTATTTAACACAAAATTTACCTATGCT
>CAJNOL010001727.1:6672-23339 GCA_905250125.1 Rotaria sordida
TGCTTGTAGCATCGTAGATGATGCTTGTAGCATCGTAGATGATGCTTTCAGCATCCTAGAGAATGCTTGTAGCATTCTATATGATACTTGTAGCATCATATGGAATGCTTGTAGCATCATAGGGGATGCTTATAGTCTCGCAGACAATACCTGTCGATATTAGATGATTCTAGTGGCATTCCAGTCGTTAACTAATTGAGTACTTAAATACTTGAATTGTTGAATTGTTGAATTGTTGAATTGTTGAATAGTTGAACTAATAGTTGAATACTTGAATTCAACTTTCAAGTTGGATACTACTGGCATTATACGCACTAAAACACTACTACATCACATTTGAAATGCATTGACATTATTTCCTTGTATAACAAATGCATTGTTGTTTGTACAATGTCTGATAAATATATTTCATACAATGTGAACATCGTGTTAATCTTGTTCTTTACAATGTGTTCATTTTAACACGAGTTTTTCCTAGTTCTAATGTGTGATTTCTGACGAAAGAAGAATGTCAAACACTCTTCAAGAGCATATTCGAAGACATGTTGATTAAGCTGCTTTCTGATCTTAAACGTACTTATCACTTATAATATATTCAACCTCTTGAATGTGCAGAACTATACACGTAAGCTAACTTCTGTAGAGGTCGACATTTTTTTTTGTCTTCTTCAATCTCAATAGTCATCAGTAGAACTATTGTACGACTAATTCAGTATCATATAAGGAATACAGAGCCCTAACGACAATAACTAATTAATAACATTATTTTATTGAAGTGATTTTTACCATAGACGAATTCATTTCTGGCGGTGATTTGTAGGTCAATTTAGAGAATTATATCGCAGGGCATGTCGAGATATAGATTCAAGCTAGTTTACTTCTCTATGTTTGACTAAAAGAGGATAATCTTCTGTTCAATTATTTCAGAGTAACAATGGCATGTGTAATAAGAATACTCTTTGATTTTACGTAAATCGATGGGAACATGTCGAGTTTTGATCAAATACTTGCGTCATACTTGTTCATATATTTATCAACATTACATACGGGTAGCATATCATACCCGAAACAAATGGATGTATCAGATATTTATCGTTAGTTGTGCACATTTTTCACTTTTCCTTTTAATTTATTCGATGACTTCTCAGTTTTGTATAGTACTCTGGCGAGCATTTATCAGTGTATCACTTAAGAAAATCATGACACAAAATTGTCTCGATCCGATCAGTATTGAACGTAACAGTCAATTCATTGTTAGCATCTTTCGAAACTGCAGTCAGTAACAGAAGAGTGTGAGTGTGTGAGACTTCTCTCCTCCTAAACCCAAATCCATATCCATACTCACACTCGCACTCATGCCCGCACCCACATCCACACTCACCCGGACTCGCACTCTCAGTAATAGATATTACTCATAGGAGTAATTGTATGTGTAGAAGAGGCCGAAACAAAAAAACGTGAAAAAAAGGTCGAAAACAAAACAGCGAAAGGAAAAAATGTCGAAATAAAAACAATCGAACAAAGATGTGCAAAAGATGAAAATGACGAAAAGTTTGAAGATAGCGCAAAAAGTCGATTTGCCATTGAGTTATAAGCCATGATGTCAGTAAAGGTGCTCATCAAGCAAGTACCCAAAAAGTATTCACGCTAGAAAATGCCGTGAAATAAACTCATGAGTACTCGCATTTCTTGAGTGCTAGTCAGTAGTCCTCGTGCTAAAATCGAAGTACGACAATAGAGTACTCACCGTGTAATATTAAGCGTTTCTTGAGTACTCCTATATAACTTTTGCGTAGTCCTGTATTTTATGGAAAATACTCATAAGCCAATATTCTGTTCAGTATTGTTGTATTGCACCAATTTTATTTAGATGTAAAATTCAATAACAGAAAAAGTGCAAAAGTACATAATAAGAATTTGAAAAAATAATGAACATGAAAACTACAGTTATAACTTGATTTGTACGGTTTTTAGAAATAAATTATAGAGCTAGAGAAATCGTCTTTACTAGAGAAGAAGATGAAGTATTTCTTTATTTTTATGTAACAACAATTAGATTTGTTTTATTTATTTAAGGATCAAAGAAAAGAATAAAATTTAAAAAAAAAGAAAATATACAGCGGAGAAGGCATGGTTAGTGGTGCAATAAACCCTTTTTTTATCTACATAAAACATTGTTAATTTTCGGTGCAAAAACTCCCCAAATCAAACCAAATTCTTCTGTCAATTATAACCAGTTTTATTCGCTCTACTTCATGCTGGTACTATATTTACCGAATTTCATCAGTTTTCTTTTTGACTTTTGAAAATATAGTACCAGCATCACGAAAATTTACAATCTTCATACAGATAACAAGGATTTATAACATTCTTACGTCTGCAATAACATTTATGTATGATTTAAGAAAAAAACTTCTCTCTTTTCAATACATCAATATAGTTATATACATCTGAATAATCTAAACTATCATGTACTAACATTTTCGACATTTTATTTTCGATGTAACTATCGTTTGATGTTTTCAGCATTCGATATTTTTTTTACAATCTTTTCTTTTTATATCATTCTAGTGATCGACCACAAAGCTGGGTAGCAGACAGTGCAAGATATTTGTGATTAACATTTGATTTGTCATGACTAAATAGAATAGTTTATTGAAAAAGAAATCTTAATTAATATATACTTGAAAATGTATTAAAATGAAATTTTATCTTTAAAAAACTGCTGTATTTTATAAATTTTTGATACCGCAGCAGAATATAACTTCCTTATAGTCTTCTTGATCAGCAGGAAATGTTTCCATAATTATATCCTCATACCGAAAACCATTTTCAATAAGACGCTCAACAAGATCGTGTTCGGTAATGTATGTTGCTGGAAATTTCTGTTCACCATTTTTCCAAGCATTGGAATGTTTCATTGCAGCCATTACGAGTTTACCACCGGGTTTCACATAGCTGCAAATATTCGCAAACGCCAATTTCCAGTCATCAGGATTATCTGTAATTGATTCAGCAACAAAATGAGTATTGACAATATCGTACTGAACAGCACTATCATTATTAGTTCCAAGCGGATACTTCTTAAATGCATCACAGCGAAGGAATTTTTTAATTTTTTCCCGTAGCATTGCTTCGCGTTCATTGATAGCATCTGAAGTAGGCATGATTCCTTCAGCTTGTAGTGCTATAGCTGTAATATTGTTCTAGTTGAATGCATCACCACTACGGCTTACCCATTTTCTTACTTCCACCAGATTCACTTCCAAATAATCAGCAAAATGAATTTCTTTTACTTTTGCAGCAGCGGACATCAGCTGATAAAGAGTCGGACCACCGCCAAATTCAAGCAATGTAGAATCATCTGTTACATTGGCATATGCTTTAGCCAGACAGTACAGATGATGTTTATCTTCATTTTGAATTTCTGAATAATATTCTTCAAGATAAACACGGGGACTGAAATTCCCAAAATCTCTTTCTATTATTTTACTGCTAGCCAATGAGTCCATTGTTTTAGTGAACTACAACAACAATAAACGTTATTGAACTGTGAACTATTATTATCGTACTCACTTCTCTTGTGTTATTCGATGATATTAATTTTTGCAGAAATACGTAGCTTATTTAGTACACGATTCCCTTGAAATTATTATCGAAAGAGATCGGCATACAATAGCTCCAATTTGTCTATCTTTAAATACAGTTCCACATGTATTAACCTTCAGTATCAGACGGAAGTAGAAAAAGATTGATGAAAAGAATTCAATGATATTGATTAATTTCCGAAGGGGTTAAAAGAGGAGCCATTCGAAATTAGTATAGCAGCCTGAAAGAAGTACCAGTACCGTAAGGAAGTACAAGATCCGCAAGGAAGCCTTATTGTGGTTAGGAAGTACAAGTACTGCAAGGAAGTATTAGTATCATTAGGAAGTACAAGCACTGCAAGGAACTACAAGTACCATTAAGAAGTGCAAGTGCCACAAAGAAGTATAGATATTTGAACAAGGTGGAAAAAGCGGATTTGAGATTTTGGGATTATGTCGGATTCTTTCAGATTTCATTGGATTTTTTGGATTTTCGGATTTTCTTGGATAGGGTGCGGGTGGATTTTGGTTGGGTGTGGGTGTGGGTATAGATCTTTCTTTTACTCACACTCACACCCACACTAGTGTAACACAACAACATCCCTCAATTGCTGATAAGTTATTAATGATCAAAGAATATGATGATCATCTGAAATTGATTTCTTTAGCCCGTTGTCGACTCTAGTAATTCACAGTGTTCAATGAGACAGTTACATGCATTTATCAGCAGTATCTGAAACAATGCAAATGCTCGTTAGAAATAATCGTTGGCATGGAAGAAATGGTTGTACAATTGTTAGAATAAAATAAAGATGTCAATAACCGATTGCCAACAAAGGTAGTCTTCTATCAGAATGGTTAGTATTTCTTAATAGAATTTACAAGTCATAAAAAGTTTACTTTGCTTAGGAATTGACAATGGTCAGTTTAGCAAGATGACTGATGAAGAAATTTCGGCTATTTGCAAAGCTTTTGATAGTAAATTCTTTGTCAGAACGAAAAGAAACAAAGAATCGATTCTTTTTTTTGTGGGAATGTATGGTGAAAACTCATATCATCTTATTTTAACTTTTGTTGTTGTCGAAAAACGACATAATATCCGCTTGTTTTAAACATAGTCAAGTTGAAAATACAAAAATTAATATACCCATCGGCACAGTGATTGATACAAAAATTATTCATCCTTATCAATACAATTTCTCTTTGAATTCACATAAAGTTTTACAAGGCGTCAATTGTTCATCGCTCTACCATGTTCTTATAGATGAAATCGGATTCACAACTGATAAACTTCAATTGTTATCTTGTTTCAGACAAAATACATTCAACATGAGGTTGGTTTTCACTTGATTATTCTAGTTCATCAACAAGCAGTGATAATGACCACAATCAACTATTACGAAATTCAGCAATGAACGACTTGACGTATTATATACTCGACGCACATGAGAATCTTCAGAATTGGCATGTATTTGGTTAACCGAATAGATTATCGATTTAATCTTATCTGACGATGTGGATTGAATTATCTGAAGGACTGATCTGCAGAATAATTAACTTTTTTTTTCTTTTCGAATACAATAAACAAGAATTTATTTTGTATCTTTATCAACAGATCGATGAATACAGTTAATAATCTCGCTTGAATACATTAATAACGTTCAGTTGTTACTCTTTCCTACCGTGTTTGCTATGACACAGTGAAACTATGTAGTTCTTCTACTGTGAACTATGAGAAATTTTCATTCGACAAAATAATAATATTACAGGCATGTTATTTCATAATTTTTTTTTTCTTTCTATTAATAATTACGTAGTTAATTACCGTATATTTGGATTCACAAGAGAATAAGATAAGAGAACAAAAAACATTGAAACTAGAGAAATAGAAATAAGAATCGATAAACAGCGATGTTAATCATACTTCTAAGCATGTCCCAGAGATGCACGCATAGAAACATAAAGAAGCAAGAAATTATAGGTATTGAAATTCGAAAGTTGTAAGCATACATAGCAGGAATACTAAGATCGCATAAATCGAATAATAGAGAGTATGAGTGTGCAGATTTGCTGATGAACCTTCAGAGTTTCTCATTAGAAAAACTTTCATCAATATTAAATCAATGATTTTCCATCTGTTTCGCGTACATTTTCAATTATTTGATTAATGAAGATCTTTATAAAAATAGGAAGACTAATTTGATCAATCATTTGTAAGAAATCTTCTCAACAAGAAACAAAAAAAATTCCCAGAATTTGCCAAATGATTAATTCATTGTCAAGTTATTTAAACAAAATCTCTTAGAAAATCGAACATTCCACAGTATGTCGAATGAACTTGTATAATTCTTCCAAGAAAATAAAAACAAATATCAAAAATTTTCTTTTATTTTTTTTATTGAAGATGAACAAAATTGATTTGTTGGGTGTGAGTGCGGCAATGATAAAAGATAAAACACACTCACACCCACATCCTCTGTTGAAATTGATGCTTGTACTACTCTCTTGAGGGTGAGGGTGAAAGTCTTTACCTTAACTCTGCCGGAGCGATAACAAGCAAGTATCCGATATTTCTTTTAGACTCCAAATAATTCTAAACTAGTGTGATTAGTTGTTTTCATTAGACTAATCGAAGTGAAATGCTGAAAGATGCATATAAACGACAAAAGAAAAGCTTTCATCTTCGAATAATAATTTTCACGTAACTTGTGAAGATAAATAAGAATTATGTTTAACATTAAGAAAATGATTATTTTACAATTAATTAATCTAAATAATGTATATTTTTTTCATTATTTATTTTTTAAATTCATATTGAAATAGAATTGACATTGTCTGGATCAATGACAATCAAATACATTGATGGTAAAGGATCTTTTAACCATTGAATTGGATCATTTTTGTTTGACGTATTTGCATTATGAAATTCATCAACGTTTTCTGTTAATCACAAATATTTAGAATGTTTGTTATCTTCACCCTGAAAATGTAATGCTCAGAGATTAATCATATTTTTGACAAGAATAATAATATTTTCACGATTTTTAACTTGAATAAAAAGCATCGATGATACTGTCAGTGAGTAGAGTCGTTGCAGATTTGGGATAATGAGCCAAAATTGATCATTAATAGAAAATTTTATACACAGATATTTAATGTTTGGCACATGAATGCCAGAGAAAAACGAATAATCTAAAAACAATGTGTCATCATAGGTTCTAATTATACTATTGTAAAACTTTTGTTGATTATCATCTAGCTATGTTGATATCCATGAATTAGAAGGCTTTTCATCGTTATAATAAGATACTTCAGATAAAGTGAAAGATGAATTGATGTGTGTATGTGCAAAGAAACATCGAACAAACCATTTATGTTCATCAATCTAAAATGAACTTTGAAATGAATTAATTAATTCATCAATTCGTTCTTTTATATTTCGATTCAAAGAAAGTATATGCTACATTTTAAGTCGAAATATTTTAAGTTTCGGTAAATAATTACGAATAATTTATTCTCATTAAGTTAGATGACAAATTAATATTCAAACAATGTAAATTAGGTAAGTTTTGGAGAAAAAAAAAGAAATCATCATCGAAGGATCAGACATATGAAAAATATGAATGTTCAGATTGAATAAGTTTAGAAGAGAAGATAGTGTATAATAATCATTGTCAGTAGATTTAATAAACATTTAAACAAGGTGTATATTCAAACAATTGATTTATCTTATTCCATGTAAATCTATATTTATGCGTATGCACAAATTTGAGAGTGAAAGAGATTTTTATTAATGTACAAAAAATTTGTTGTCCTTGAGTATAAATATTAAACTTGTAATGAGTAAGTTTTGGTAAACTGCAAATATTGTTAATGATTAATCGAAAATCAACTTGACAATTTTGAAAATAAAAAAAATATATATAAGTTTAAATGGTCAAGATTAGATAGATATTAATCAATAACTTTCATTAGTGTTTGATACGAATAACTGATGAATAATGTAAGCCTCCGAAATGAGTGAATTGAATAAATGATAGTACGCCGTAAGGAAAAAACTTTATCAACAATAAATAGTAAATATTGTTAATATATCATATCGAATTTACATTTGGACAAAGAAGTAAAGTGAAAACGATACGCTTAAAACTGTTCGGAAAGAACAAGATCAATACTATCAAAATAATTGAACAACTCAAGTAAGATTTCATTGGATAATAATTCTAAATTCATTATGTTTAAACAAAAAGATAATGTTTCATATGAAATAAACATCTACACTCCTAAAGGTCGTCAAGTATGACTTGACAATAGAATTCTTTTTTTTCTACTTATGAAATTGATCGATAAATCATACTTAGAAAAGTTTCTTTTTTTTATTAGATAAATCATTTTTCTTAAACATCATTTATGAAACATAGAATTATTGATTATTTTAAGAGGCAAAAAAAAATGGAATACACAGAAAATAAATATAAAAACTGTTTGTTGATAGAGATTGATCTCGAAAAGTTCAACGAACTTCCAATAATTGTTTTGTATAATAAGAATGTCATTTTTCAATAGAGCCTTTCATCATAAACAGTATCGTTTTCAGATTATATCTTTGTGTAATAAATCTTATTGAATTGTCTTTCTTCAATTTTGACACATTTGTTTTGGAAACAATTTAATCAAACTTGATCGGCTTTTATTGTTGAAAAACTAACAAACCTAAGAATTATCAAAGATCAATCATTAGAAATGTTTACAACAATTTAATTCACGTCAGATTCATATAAAATTATGTCTTCACTGGAAAAAAACAAAAAAAAAACATTAATTCGAAATACTTGATATGTTCAATAAATGAAAGAAGAATCGTTTTAAGTTAATTAACTCATTCTTTGAATAATGAAAATACTTTATTATTTTGTATAAACTGAGAACGAGTATAATATCATATTTAAATTATATTATTGAAATCATTATCGAAATAAATCTTAGATTTTCACGTATTGTTATTCACATAATGTATTACTTTCAAATATTTTACTAAAGATTATAAATAAATGTTAAAATTGATTTAAACAGTTTCGATTTTTAATTCATTATGAATTTTAATTGGTAACTATCGTAGAAAAATGAAATTTTAAAAATAAAATCATTTATTTTCAATTATTGAATAATTTAAATACAATACATACTTGAACTACTTCCTATGTCACTGTGTTGCCCACTACTGCTGCCAGCAATACTAGATCGTGTTAATCCTTGATCACTTGATTGACCTACGGTACTAGTTCCACTTATTTCTCCCATAATTGATAAGTCCTTTGAATTAGTTCAAGTATCCGATGCTGACCACACAGAAAAGTTTTTATATTAGATAAGAATATATTTAACTTGCATCTTATTCAATATTATGGTTTTTTTTATCAAACATTGGTTATTCTTACGTGTATTTGTTGAAATGTATTCGGACACATGATTCAGACAATGTTAAACCTGTAATAAGGTCAAAAAGTACGAAACAAAAAAAGAATCTGTTTGGTTTTCTACATTCAATTTTAGTCTCTTGTTGGTGAAAGGTTACTACTTAGGTCTAACCAAAAGTTCTGAGAACATTAAATAAAAACATAAAGATAAGAAGATATTTTCAATTTTATTTTATCAAATGTTAAGGATAGTTGCCATGATTATTTACATCAAGTTTAATCCTTTCTAACAATTTATAAAAAGTTTTTTTTAATCCCTTTTTCTAAAACAATTTTAGCTACCTTGAATACCACATGAGCTAATTATATTTCATTTATTTAATCAGTTAAACTTCGTTCAATAGAATCGCTTAACCAAAGATTATGTAGTATTAAGTGTGACGAATATAGCGGATATGACATTACATTGATGCCTTTTTCTGTCCTCTAATTAATAACGCTGGATGAGTATGAAGTCAACGATGATCGTCAAGCAATTTTGTGCATTTTGAACCTGATGTCTATGTTTGTTTCCATATTTCGTTAACAAGAGAGTTCAGATAATTTTCAATATAATACTTGTGATCCACAGTTTTGCCTTTATCTACACTCAGACCTATTTGATTTAATGAATATACTAAACAAAGTTTTGCTTCACATCTGTCTCCATGAACAATAGTCTTTGACAATTCATCTTCAATAAGCCAGTTAGCATTAGATGACTTATGACTAACCTATCTAAAATAAATCGATATAACATCAATAGTAATGCTAGAATGCAACTGACATGATCGAACAAAATTCCACTAAGTTTTTAAAACAAATGAAATATAATTAGCTCATGTGGTATTCAAGGTAGCTAAAATTGTTTTAGAAAAAGGGATTAAAAAAAACTTTTTATAAATTGTTAGAAAGGATTAAACTTGATGTAAATAATCATGGCAACTATCCTTAACATTTGATAAAATAAAATTGAAAATATCTTCTTATCTTTATGTTTTTATTTAATGTTCTCAGAACTTTTGGTTAGACCTAAGTAAGTAAAAATATCTTATTATTTCCCAAGTTGTTATATAAAAATGGCGCATATTTTTATATACGTATACCGGGTGATCCAAAAGTTTTGCAACATTTTGTGTTTTGCATATATCTCTGTTCAGACAAAAGATGAAATCTTGAATTTAATTTGGGAAGATGTGCAATTCGATTCTCTACAAACTTGTGTTTAGCTTAATTTAAAATAATAGACCTAAACTTTCCTATGGACTATATAGTATGATGATGAGAAATGCGTTTATTTCCCACACATTCTTTTATTAAATTATTCTTTCTGTAACAACGAATGTTTCGCTTTTAGAAATAATAGATGGTAAGATAGCTTTTGAGAGCTGTGCTCGATTACTTATGTATCGAACATTTGTTTATTCTATGAAACAGAATTTTTGACAAAGCAATATTTTGAGAATCGTCAAATTTTTTCTACATTATTCATCGTCAGAAAAACAATTCTTAGAAAACGTGACCGATGACCAAACTGAGTTCACTTTTGCAAAACTTTGTAAAAAACGTGCTTCTCTTGCTAAGTGAAGTCAAAAAGATATTTTATAAAACAGTTCAATTGAAATAAGAATTTGAACGATGAGAAGAATGCTGTTTCTGAAGGAGAATATCTAAGAAACCATTTTTATTACTCCTAAATAGATTGTAATAGAACGCAGCGAATCATTCTAAAAGCGCATTCATATGTAATACTATTGCTGATGATTAGATTTTGAAGCGCCTCTTTAAGGTATGAGAAAGTCAGAAAATGTGTCATTAGAAACAGGTGTGGGAACTCGACACAATTCACATACTCATACTATTTGATCCACAAACATGCTCAGTTCTGTTGTTTTAAATTGAGCCAAATACTAACTTGTAGAGAATTGAATTGCACATCTTCCAAAATTAAATACAAGAGTTTCTCTTTTGTCTGAACTGAGATATATGCAAAACACAAAATGTTGCAAAACTTTTGGATCACCCGGTATAGACAAAAGATTTCTCGAAATATTTTTACAAATAAAATTTTGTTTTTGTTTTTTTTTCATCTGAAAATTTTTTTTATTAAAGTTCGATTTTTAAATTAAGTTTGCTTTGAATCGGATGTTCTATTTATTTATTAATTATTGATAATAATCAAAATAAAATAATTTATTTTCATGTTTATAACATTCTCGTTAAGATTTAAAAGTCAAAATAAGTTTTCTTGTTTTCATATATATCATGATGAATTAATTATTATTTTAAATTAATTGAAAAATAAAATTAGTTTCTATTTCAAATTTAATATAAAGACATTTAATTTAATACTAATTATTTATTTTCTTCATTAATATTGATCTCATATGAATAAAAAACTGATTATTGATAAGATGAAGGAATAAATAAAAAAAAAAAATAAAATAAAACAAATCGGAAAAGAATTATCTTCATATTGATAAATATAATTAATGATTTTCTTATGAAGAAAATAATAAATTAAAATTAATAATTCATTTAATATTATCTTATGAAAGTTTTAGAAAAATAAGAATTTATCGATTGTTCGACAATTTGACTATAATATTTAGTTTTACCTATTTTTTCATCTAAATTAACAATCAACATGATAAAGAGACAATTGATTGAATATGTAATTTTTTTTTTTGTAAATTTTCTGATAATTATCGATTGAATCAGCTCCATATATGATATTATTGTTATTATTATAAACTAGAAAACATGATTTCATAACTACAGAACAGACAAAATATTTCATTTATTAACAAAAAGAAAAGATTAAATTAAAGCAACAAATATTGACGTTCGAGATTATGTCAATAATAGAATGGATTATTTTGATGTTAAATAGAAAAAGAAAAGTCTGTTCTTAGAAGAACATATTAAACAGTATGAAAAGTTAAGGAAGCCATCAGATCAGATTATAAGTACTACTATAGAATTATAAAATTAAAATAACTATGATGATATATTTTCTCAAAGATTAATAAGAGATATTATCTGAAATGGTCAATGTTCTTATAATCTTTTATTATTAATTATATAAATAAACTAGAAATCGATTGTGAATAGAATAAACAAAGATTAAATTCTTGTCTTATTTTTATTTTAAAAGAAACCGGTTTTTTTTGTATATGTATAAATAATGTTTAGTTGTATTGTTGTGATGTCGTTCAACTTCTATATATTTTTTTTTGTCGATAAAAACTCTTTAAAGATTTTTCTCAACTTGTCAAGTTTTTAGAGATTAATTTGACAATAATTAACTTCTAGATTTGTTAAATAATGGACACGTTTGTACACGCGTGACAATATTGGTTTTTATATGTTAAGTGCAAATAAGCGAGAAAAAAACCGAATGCCCTATCAATGATAAATTGTACTGTTGAGTAAAAAAAAAATAATATAGTTATGTTGAGTAGAGATAATAAAACACTAGAAAATGACGTCAATTTATATCTATATATATAACATCAAAGAATTAGTTCTTAACGAGTTATTTTCTTTCGATATTCTCAGATATCTATATTAGATTAATTTCGAATCAAATTCGATTCGTATTATTATTATTTGAAAGTATTTTCTTCAAAATCTTCTTTTATTTTGCTGTTGACATTCAATCATAATTCTACAAAGAGGTAACTTAATTAGTTAATAAAATATTTCATTTTTATATGAGACTCTTTGATTTTCAAGAGAATATTAAATAGATTTGTTGTTCGTATTATGATATTGAAATAATATTAACTCAATTGAGAAACGAATTCATTTTTAATAAAACAAATCAGATTTTAGAAATCTTGATGAATTATATTTTTACATATCGATATCAAATAATGTAGATCTTTTCATTATTGATGCCAATACTAGAAATCATTGGATTCAAATTTTCGAATTCAGTTGAAGTGAATTTTTCCTAATTGAAGTTAAATAATCATATTGAAGATACGAAATACGTTTTTCTCAATATTTTTATTCGATGACTATCGCAGTCTACAAAGGACGGAAGCGCATTAAACTGCAGTTTGCCTCCTTTGCTTTTCATTACTAAAATTCTTTGAATGATACATGAATCGATAGATTCAAGTGTGCTGATCATTTTGACGTTAAATTCGATGCATTTTCATCAGACTATAAGTGTCATTAGGAGGATGTACCATTGTTCACACTATGACGTAATATTTCACATATATCATGTATGAGCTACAATTCTCGCCACTTGATTTCTCATTAAAAACAACATTGTTCAATTTTTTCGTCTATACCAATTGATAGAGCTTTTTAAGTGCTACAAAATAAACTATTTTTAATCATTTGAAAATATAGACCCATAAGTCAAGAATGTTTAACAATCACTTTAGTATATATAAAAGGAAAAAAGATTTTTAGCTTGTTTTTCAATATCCTTAATGTAATATAATCATTTGGTGAAGGAATTTATTTCATATATTAATTAATCGAAGGATGTGTATATGGGTTGAAAGAAAACCAATACGTACACGCACATCCACATTCACACTCTTCGAATCGAAAGAGCTAATTTATGACTTTAAAAAAGAAAATAATCTAATTTGAAAGAGAAAATAAATTATTTCAGTTCAACTATGCAGAAGATTGAGTGGTTTCGGGATCCATTAAGTGATGTCCCTTAGAATATTGAGAGAAAAATTTCTGCGTGAGCGAAAATAGATCATCTGATTTTACATAGATTATTCAGCCCAACAAAAGGTTAAAATCCACTAATAGCATGCAAAGAAGATTTCCAGAGAAAACACTAGAACGGAAAAAAATCGATGGAGAAAAGTCTCTACTTGCTCCCTTCTCTCTCCCCCACCCCAATTGAATGCATTGGCCTGTAATCCATTTGAAATATATTCTCTTTCACAAATATGGCTTGTTTTATTCTGTTTGACCATCATCATTCGATTACTTTCAATATAGAGTGAGTTGTTGTTGCTGTAAGCAATCCGTATCAATCAAACATCACAGAGCTTGTCACGATTTCAGCAAAAAAGTAATGTGAAAAAGGATGCCGCCTGCGGAATTTGTTAGAACGAAGTCCTACGTCCTCTCAATAGGACGCTTAGTTGACACAAATTTATAAAGGCGAATAGAAATTGAGGTAGAAAGAAAAAGAAAAACAACAAATTTATAGTATCAGTATACTGCATAAGTAAAAAAAAAAAAGAATCATTCGATCAACAAACAGGGCGCCTTGAATACGTCATATTCAAGAGAGTTGAAAGTTATCTTTATCGACATATTATTGCTACGCATAGCTTTGATTATCTTGTTCTGATAAGTAACTTGTTAAGATGATTCCTAAGTTCAAAAGGAATGCTCTAAATATCATAAACGTAGCAAGTATGTAGTCGAAATATTCTTGACAAAGGATTGAGATAGAAATGAAATCGATACCCATGACGAGCTTCCTTTTGTCGGACGAACTATTCAATGAAAACTGTTTGTTGAATAGAATAACCAAAAATGCTTTTCACACTCTTAAGGGACATTTTCTTTTCGTACAAAAACAACTTTCAACTTTTCAGAGCACGTCTTTGATTGATCCTATTCAAAATAATGAATAACGGATATCACTTTCCTACGAAATTATGGAAAACAAAAACAATTTCAAATTATATGGAACTCTTTCTTTCTTGCGTTCGTCTCTAGACCACTCGGAATATCTTTCTTCTATCCTTAATCGAGATATTTTTCTCTTATGTAGTTTTACTTCTCTGCTTTCTAATAGATTCGAACGTGAGACTCTGTTCGAAGTAGTTGAATTAAAAAAAAACAGCAGACAATAAATGGAACACCTTACTGTTCATTCAATCTTTAATTTAAAAATACATACTCTGATGTATATTTTAAAGACAAAAGATTCTGACTAGGCTTTGAATTTATTCGTTGTAAGGTAAAAATAAAAATACTACTGACTTTAAAAGAATATTTATATGAAAAATAACGTAAAGGATAAAAAGATAAACATATCATTCATCTTACCTCAAATGATATAAACGATAATATTCCAAAAAAAAAAAAAAATAAGAAAACGAACTTTTTTCGTTGAGAAAATATTCATCTAAAAAGAAACTTTTGAGACCATTTAACTAATACTACAAGTTGTTTCACAAGTGTTTTATATTACATTCTTGTTCTTCTATGGATTCTCTTCTGAAAAAAGAATATTTTCGTCTTCCTTCAGTTACCTTTTACTGTTAATTTACTAAAATTGAATTTTAATACACGAGAATGTACCGAATTATTTGAAAAAAGATAGAAAACACGTTCTTTTCTTTCTAAAAACGATAATGAGTCGTCTGAAATATATTCATTACTTGAAAGGACCATTCCCATTGTTTTCGAAACATTTAAGAAAGTGTTCTATTCAAGAGAAGAATGGATGCACGCAATGACGAGAAATGCTTTCCATCAGCTATAAAATGTCCTCTTATCGACTTAGAAATAATTCGTTGAACAACTGAATGCGATAATCAAGGAAAATATCACTTTTCATATTTTGATGAATGCGCTGATTTCGTTTTTTAATCACAAAAATTTTTCATAGAGTCATAATTATTGTTGAGTCAACGCCCTATCGAACTGACTTTCTTATATTCATCACATATGCATTTATTATTTTTATTGTTCTCTGTCGTAGAATTTGTCCATAGTTTACATGATCAGTGTTCTACGCCTTTCCTCCATTTCATCTTTGACTTCTGATACGTAGGTAAGACTATAAATATGGTATCTCTAGTAATTTCATTGGATGAGAAATAAAGATCATGTTCTCATGTTTCTGAAGTCAATTTGCCAAAAAGAATAAGGTTGCGAACGTGGCTGTGGGTGTAGGTGTGCCTGTGGATGGATGTGTGTCCGACTAGCTGATTGCAAATACTCAGATACCCAGACACATCCCAACGGATCCAGTTCTGAGCTCGATAGTTCCTAGACACGCTCTTAATATATAGATGATAGTGTAAAAGATGAATAATTTATGTCTCGTTCTCAATAGATTAAATCCAATCTAACGAAAACTTTATTCAAAGATAAATAGTTCATGCAAGTTAAAGTTATGACATATTCGAATTTTGTCTTTATTCAAATGATAGAATTGAATAAGTTTATCATAAAAGATAGATCTCGATAGAATTTATTGCGAACAAGTTTCATCAGATTTGATATCAACGAAAAAAAAACAAATATTCAATTTTACAGTTAAATTCAACCTTCGAATATTGAATAATGTTTTTTTAAGATTATTCCTGAGTCTCTTTTAAACTTTTATTATTTATAATAGGTATTTAAATTAGACATCTCCAAAATGTTTCTGATCGCGGGAATTCTAGTTGTTCAAGTTGATCTCGGTGCATTTTTTTGAAAATCTAGTATTAGACTATACATTTTTAGGCTTAGTATTTTGTTGTGACTAAGAATATGTAAATCGTCCATATTTATTGACGAATCCGATAAAAGTCTTCACCTGAGCTCAATTCTGATTTCAATAATTCAGATTTTTGATGATTTCTATAGGTTTTCAAATAGGTGAATCTGTACAATCTACAAAAATTTGGTT
>CAJNOL010001727.1:29593-55857 GCA_905250125.1 Rotaria sordida
ATTAATTTCTCCTGCTACCACTATTGATGAGCTCTGGTGGTAACAAGTCTTATCAAGCAAATTCAACAACCAACAATCAAATGAAAGAGGTTACAGATCCAATAACAGATCTGGCAAAAACTCCACAACAAAACACCACACGTAGTGCATCGAAAAGATCAAAACAAGGTGATGATTCATTCGAACAAGAACATCGTATGGTCAATGCACGTAACCAATACTTCAACAGCACTGTTCCTCGAACAAATCAACAGCATCAACAACAAAATGTTACGACATCTTCTGAACATAATCATCTTAGCGTAACCATCTCCAGATCAACGTTTCCACCTTTTCGTATAAACTTTACCGGTAATAGTTGGCCGTCGGAATTATCAATCATTAAAGATATGAATAAGCATTTCCGCATCGGTCTCTCTTATGGTCGGTACTCATCTAATGGTAATAAAAAATGTTTTCTTATTTATGCAAATACTAGTGAACAATTCGATCGATTAATGGATAAAATATCATGGCCAATCCAGATATGCTCTTCTGATTATGAAATTTCGTTTCCTGTTAAAGTACCAATGGCGTACTCAATTGTTGCTATTGGTGTTCCTGCACAGTGGGATGTGAGTCTTTTTGAATCGGATATTAAAAAGCAATATCCTACAATAATCAAAGTAGAACGACTCTATGTTAAAGGTGGTATTCCAATATCTAAAGTTAGAATCGATTTTTCAACAAATCAAGAAGTAAAGAAAATTATACAAAGCAAGCGTCTATTACTTGATGATGAAAACACATCGTTCATGGTACAACCGTACTCTCCACCAACAAAAATATTACGATGCTTTAACTGTCAAGTATACAACGACCACATTGCAGTTAATTGTCCTTATAAAGATAAACCTAAATGTTTCCGCTGTGGATCAAACTATCCGTACAATCCAAATTGTCAAAATGATATCTGTTGTGCTAATTGTGGTCAAGGTCATATGGCAGGTAATCCAAATTGTCCAATCAAAGTAGAAGAACGAAGAAAGCAACAGCAGCTGTCAAAGAATATGATATCGAACAAAAATATTAACTACAACAACAACAACAAATTATTTTTACAAGAAAAATCTCGTGAAACTCAGAATGTATGGTTTAATAATGCTGCTAAAGAAGCTTTACAAACACCAACTTATACTACAATTCAAAATGAAAAAGCAACTGAACGTCCAGACTTGTTAGATGAAATGAATATGAAATTGAATCAAATAGTTAACAGTCTAGACAAACTCGCACAAGATCAAGCAAAATTAAATTCAAACATTTCAAATGCATACCATATGATAAAGTCATGTCAAAATGACATTGATTTACTCAACAACTTTTTAATGAAAGACGTATGTCCATTTCTTATAAATTTAAGTAATGCTGTAATGAATCTTGGAAAGAAGGATCAAACAGAAAAATTACATCCAAATATTAAAAAGTTTAAACAACGGTATGAAGAAACAATGAAAACAATAGAAAAGAAATCAGAAGATAAAAATCAAACAGATGATCCTATACTATATAGATCGTCCTCGAATGAATCCAACCGCAGCAGTATTTAATCCGAAACAAAAGAAACCATTTCTTATCAATGTTAATCAACTTACTAAACATGAAGAAAACACTTTTAAAATGATTTTTGAAGAATGGACAAGTACTCCAACACTTGATCTCTTGATAGACAAATGGTCAATTTATCGTGATAAAACTTTATCGATGTTAAATATTAAAGATAATATTTCAATACTTTTACTAAATGTCTCCAGCTTAAATTGTCATATGGTAGAGATCTTTAAACTTATTGATACTACTTCTCCACCAATTATTACATTAAATGGCACACATCATGATGAAAGATCGACTAAACAGTTTACGAAACACTTCTTTAACTATAATGTCTTCTCGATCAATGGTACAAATGCTTTTGGAGGTGTTTTAGTTGCTATACATAAATCAATTCGTACTCAAAGAATGGTTGAGTTCGAGAATATACCGAACTTGATTGCGCTAGAAATAGGTGAAGAACAAAATAAATTCCAATTAGTCACATGTTATTCACCACCACATGAACAAATTCCTTTTGAAATTTTTGATCGAATATTACAAAAAAATGAAAATACTATCTTCACCGGAGATCTAAATGCTAAACATAATTCTTGGTCTCGCTCGGTGGAAAATCCAAAAGGAAAAACATTATTTAACTGGTTATCCTCATCACCAACACATGCAACAATGGAAATTATTAATAAATTTATTCCAACGTCTACTCGTTCAAAGGCAACAATTGATCTAATTTTCGCACCGTCACATATGGCATCAGATACTTTTTCAGTTTTGCCATCCATTGGTAGTGATCATCATCCGGTTATTTGGCGCTCTGCAATTAAAATATCTACTGCACATCAAAAATATCCAATTAAACGAACTCACTGGAAATTATTTGAAGTTTTTCTTACGTTTACCGGTAGTTATTGGAATAAACTTGCAGAAGATATGGCTCATTCAACTACTTTTTTCACACTCTACGAGAGATTTCTATCGTTGAGTATATCACGTTTTACGAATGTTACATTCAGAAAGTCGTTCAAACCAACTTTACCACAAGATATTATACTTTTAATTAATAAAAAACATATGTATTTAAAATTATTTCGAAGAACCTATCATCCATATTATGCAATAATGTTACGTGATATATCGAAACTAGTACAAAAAACACTTTTTCAATATAAAAGAAAATTATGGCTCGACTATTGTGGTTCATTCAATGACTGTGATACAAAATCTTTTTTGCAAAAGGCAAAACGACATTTCCGTTCAAAATCTACACCAGTTGAAGGTTTTGTTATTAACAACAACACCATTACGTCACCAGATGAAATGTGTGCTGTTGCAAAAAATTATTACGAAGAACAATTTACTGATCATCAAGATACAAAAACAGACATCGATATTGAAGCAAGGATAAATGTGAACGAACTCAATGAAATCTTGATTAACAATCCTCCTAATCCGATGAATATTACTTATCAACAATTATACAGGATCATTACATCATTGAAAAAGAAAAATTCATCAGGTATAGATGGAGTTTCAAATAGAATCATCAAGATACTTCCACCAAATCATGTATCAATTGTTTTGGCATGCATGAATAATTTTGCCTCTACTTTACAAACACCCAAACACTGGCATACTGCAAGAATAATATTACTATCCAAAACAAAATCTAAGATAACATCTATAGATAAAACAAGACCAATCTCTTTATTACCATGTTTTTCCAAATTATTTGAAAAATGTTTTTTGATACAATTTCGTAGTTGGATAGATGATTTTGCAATACTCCCAGCAGAACAAACAGGTTTTAGACCAAAACACAACATGTCTGTGCGTCTGATAGCTATGATCGATCAAATTGGCCAAAGTCTGTCAATGAATACAGCAGCAGCAGGACTTTTTGTGGACTTCAGTTCTGCTTTTAACCAGTTATGGTTAAATGGATTATGGTTAAAGCTGAACAAATTACATTGTCCATTGTATATAATAGCCTGGCTGAAACATTACTTGTGTGGTAGGAAAGCTTACATCGATATTAAAAATACAACTTCATCTACTTTTGATCTCAAGAAAGGTGTTCCACAAGGGAGCTGTATAGGTCCTGTACTATTCATTGTATACCATCATGATTTACTTGAAACACTGTCGACTATTCATTGGAAGCATTTATATGCAGATGATTTGGCGGTACTTATTGCACCGTCGTCAGCACTGTCATCAAAGAAAATGATTAAATCACTAAGAAGACAACTAGTACAGATACTAAGACGATTGATAACATATTCAACCAAGTGGAAACAACCAATTAACTATGATAAAACATATTGGACTTTCTTCAATCGTCAAGCTAATCCTATTATACCTAATATTCAATGTAAAGAACACAAGATTGAACATTTAAATCAAATCAAGTACCTTGGAACAATCCTTGATGCTAAGTTATCTTTCACAGCGCATATCGATTACATCAATTCAAAAATACGAACAAACCTTAACATATTCAAACGCTTAGCAACTAGTCGAATGATGAGTGAAAGTGTGAATTATCGTCTTTATAATGCATTCATCCGACCTCATCTACAATCGATCCTGAATATTTATCCGCTTCTAGCAAATTATAAAAAGAAACAAATTGAAGGATTTAATAGACAAATCTACAGAATAATGCATAATTGGTATGATGCTAGAAGTATAGAAATTGAACATTTACCAAAATATCGATCAATTGAAGAATTATCTCGTATTCACTGGAACAAACTAACTTGCACAATATTAGCAACAAATCCAAGTGTCATCGAAGATTTTCTTCGACACAAACTATCAATTATCTACCTCAATGAGTATCTATCGAATCCATCATTAATAAAACAAAGAAGAGAAATATTCGAACGAGGAAGAATTCCAAAGAATATTATAAATAGAATAGAACAAAATCATGTATCTTTACTCGACCATGTTCTATGTTTTCCACAAAGTTAAAAGAAATCTGTGCTCATCTACAATAACTAATTAGACAACAAATTGATCAAGCTGTCAGTCATTTTAATTACCTTTATTCTCTTTTCTTTCCCTTAGCTTTTGCTCTATTTGTTTCTTTCTTTCTTTCTTTTTTTTTTTTTTTTTTCTCTCTCAGGCCATTCTTGTGGCATCTTTAAAGTGCTTTTCTATCGTTGCTCTAAAACATCTCATATCTAACTTGGTTGACATAACATGTACACTTGATAAAAATGGTTTTCTTTACCGGCTACAGGAGCGAAGCTCGCTCATAGCCTTAAAAATAAAGCTTTATAATATAATTCTTTCGGCTGATTTTAAAATAAATGATAAAAGAAAAGAATTTGTTGAGAATTTCAATAAATGAAAGTATCATCTATTAAAACTATTTAAACATCAAAAGATTCAATTACAATTTCTAAAGAAGAATTTGATTAACCGACCATCTTTCTACGTTGGAAAGTTCAGAAGGACTTCTTTTTGAAAAATTTCCTCAACATGATATTATTTTTTTAGTATTATTCATGTGAATCGAAATTTTGTATAGTAACAATGAAATCACTAATTGTCAACTGATTATTTTGTGCTTCTTCTCACATAAAAAAAATTGATGACAACTTTTGATTGAACCGATTATCAATGGGATGATTTTGTTCATTAATTGATTTATCTATTTGAATCCATGTTAAATATCATGCAAAAAAAGCATAATTTTGTCAAATGTTATTCTCAACGAATTAACAAATGTTCTTGTAAAACGCTTTTCGTATCGTTGCTTTATTTGTGAAAAATCTGACGAAGTAATTTATCCTGTTCGAATATACTGTCTATTAATCATGATGATAAGATGTACAATCGATAGTTTTACAAAAGAATGAAAGTCGAAATGCATGATATTTTTATGTGCTTCACTTATGTAATAGAGATAAAGTTAGGACAAAGCAACCTCATCTAATCGTTCTTCAAAATAAACAAAATGTCTTCAAGAATATTCGTTGTTCTTGAACTCATTCTATCAAATTAGATAACGTGTAGAACGTTGAATAATCTCCATATTCTAAAATTGTTTTATTTTTTCAACATTATAACTATAGTTCGTATCGTCCTGAATTGTACTGAATTAAAAATATTAAAAACATATTCTAAAACATTAACAATTGGAAGCGATTTCACATTATAAGATCACAGCTACTATTGTACCAAGTAAAGAGTTCATCTTTTACATGAAATGAATATTGATTTAGTCATTTCATTGAGAAATTTTGTATTGCTCAAAAGAAAAAGTATCATTTCAATGAATAAATAGGTGTGTAATGTTCTTTTTTGTTTCAATTATAGTAAATATTAATTTAATGAATGTAGTAAGACTTATTTCATTGAAAGAAATAAAAGACATATCATAGTCGATTCTATGTTTCTATTTAATGACACGAAAACATTTTATCGAATAATTTTTTCATTTGTGAAAAAAGAAATGCTTTAAATGATTGTTTAGAACGAAAGAAAAGAGTTCGTTTTTTCATTTATTAAATTACGAATTTGAAATACAACCCAATGAAAATTATATCATTAATTGATTTCATAAAATTAGAAAATGAAAATCCTAGATCAGAAACGATTTTTTCGATGAATGACGATCCATCTTATGTGAAATTAAAAAAAAAGAAAAATTAAATCACTTTGTTAAGAATTCGATCAATTATTGTTTAGTCTTCTACGATTTTTTTTCTCGTTTTTGCCATTCATTGATAAAAATTATTCATTATTCTAACATATATATGAGTTTCTAGCGTTAACTGTTGAGCTGATTTATTACTTTAATATTTTCCATGTTAAAACAACATACATTAATATTTTTTTCGTTTTTTTTGTTTATTTAAGAACATCAATTTGTCTTATATATTCGTATGATGCATTCGATTGCATCTCTATTATATAAAATTGCAATTTGAAAATCTTATGAGTTTTGAGTTTATATTTATTGATAATTTGTGTTACTATTTGAACTTCAATAGGATTCTCTATTTATGATCTCAAGTTTGATTCATTTCATGAACGTAATGAAATTGAAAGATTGAAACATCAGAAAGTTTGCATTTTTTCCTAACACATTATTCTATGTTTTAAATACACTTGAATAAGATGAAGCATATGAATTGAAACGAAAAATATAGTAGTTGGTTATGTATTTTGTTTTGTACTAATTCTTTCAAATCGTCCATAAAATGTCAAAACGTGTTAAGTAACGATCTTTTGATTATCTTTATTCATTCAAATGAAGTTTAACACGAAAAATGTTAAACATTTCGATTTGTTGTCTTATTTCGTATATTTATTAACATCTATCGATCGTTTATTTACTTGCTGATTGACTTCCATTTTGAGAAATAAGATATTTCGTATATTTTAGTCAGTAATCGTTTAAGATCTGAAACTTAAATAATGTTATCTCACTATACTTCTTTTTCACGGTTTTAATCGTGTATATCTTAAGATTTCGATCATATGGAGATCGAATTTTCTTAATATAATTTTTACAATTCATTATGATGAATTGATCATTTGTCTTAATTTAATGTGTAAAGCGAACGTAGGTATAGTTGCATCTGCCAATATTTATGGAAAAAATAGTTCCTCAAATGACAATGGTCGAAAATCATATTTGCATTTTGCATTTGATTTTATTATTTTAATTTCTTTATTAATATTAAAATATCCTTTTTTTAAAATATAGTTTGTACAAAGAAAGCGATTAAGGTTATTAAAGAATTTTAAAATTCTTCTCTATAAAATAAACAATAACATTATCGACATGATAAAGAATTAAATTATGGCATTCCATGAATGAATAAATAGATAAGATATATAATCATTACATAAGTTCTTGAATTGATTCAGTATTTTTATTGGATCATCGCATAATAAATCATACATACTCTGACAATAATCAGTTCTATTTTAAAAGATAAATCCATGATTTATTATGTGAATATTTACACTACATAAAAATTTAGACTCTTTATTGTTTCGAAAATTTGTAATGTTCGTTTTTTTGAAAATTTTGAAGATGATTACCTATATATATATGGTTCATAACAATGATCATTACGTTGTTAATGTTGTTTTAACATTTAAAGATATGTTATTTTTCACGAGATTTGGAAAAAAAAGAGCTTTCTTATATATTATATAAAGAAAAACGCATACAAGAATCTGAATTTGTACAAGTTAACTTCTTCTATGATCTTCATTACAAGATGGAATATTATGTGATGTATTTCTTTCGTCGCGTTACATTAAAAGCAAAGAGAATACATGGAAAAATCAGCTGCTCAAGTAGAAATCTAAAGAAGAGATGATATTGTATTTTATTGTATCTATTGATTTGATAATATACTCAATTTATTCAACAACAATATACATATTTCAATCTTAAAAAATTGTTTTTTTTTAATTGGAATCTTTTAAGCAGTTGATTTTCTTGAGAAATATTGTATGTTTTAGATTATAATATAAAACCGAAATATGAACAAGCAATGCATTTTTTGCACTATGCTGTGTGCAAGTTATTGTTGCACACAATGCAATCAAATGACTCGTGGTTTAAAATTCGCACATTTACTTCAGCGTTTGGAAAGATGTTCTGAAAGTATCATGTACCACGACGAAATCAATTCTATTGTACAACGAATTAAACAAGTGAGTTTATTTGAATGACGATTAAATTAAAAAAAAATATTCTAGATGGATTCAATTATGATACCATTTCAATTTCATCCTATTCAAGTTTTCGATGAAACAAAGCATATAGTTGATGTGGTCGCTAACGAATATCTTAAAAAAGCGACTGGTGATATACATCATATTATTCCTGTTGATGTTCTTGCTGATGGAAATTGCTTATATCATTCTATTGTTGTTTTGATGAACAATCGATTGGTGACGGCTAGTGAATTACGAGGTATAATTTTTTTTTGATGGAATACTAAATTTATTTTTTAAAATATTTTTAGTTCGAACAATTATGGAACTGATAACTAATGAAAATTATTATCAAACTATGTATTCACAATATGTGGGACCTACTGATGTCGCTATTAAAGCTATTTGCAGAAATTATATGTTTTCTGAATTATACGAAATTGCCGCATCATGTAATGTACTTCAATGTAACATACGAAGTGTTTATCCAAAAATTGAGTTTCATTATTATATGGCAATTTGGGATAACCTCTTTACACCTATTCCACCTGTTATTGCCAATTGTAACATTGCGATTTTATGGTCAAACGCCTTGAATGAAAAAGATGCTCGAGAAACACATAATGGCACATGGAGACCAAATCATTTTGTTCCACTTATGTCGCTACCTATTGCTAATGAATTTAACAGTCAATCAGCATCACTTGCCGTGGTAAGTTAGCTATTTGTAAATAGCGAAACAAGAATTTAGAAACTTTTCTTTAGACCCCTGAAAAGAAAACGTTCAAAAACAATACTGTTACTCAAATAAGAATACCTGAATTTCAATCTTCTTCTAGTAGACGCTTACGAAGTGAAGACAACATCGGAAATGACTTCGTGCAATCAAATATTTCAGGTTCAATGCAAAGGGAGAAGGATGATAAAGAAGAACAACGTCAGATTCAACTTCAAAAGAAAAGAGAACGAAGCCGAATCAGTCGAATGAATGAAACAGAAGAACAGCGACAAATTCGTCTGCAGAAAGAGAGAGAACGAAGTCGATCCAGTCGAATGAATGATACAGAGGCACAACGTCAAATCTGACTCGAGAAGATGAATGAAAGAAATCGATCGAGTCGAACAAATGAATCAGAAGAACAACGTCAGATTCGACTTGAACAACAAACGAAACGAAGTCAAGCAAATAGAACTAAAAAGAAACTTGAAAAACAGAATTATAAAAATATTGGTGCTGGACAAGACTCTATTCGTTTACCTTGGCCTGAACCAATCTCTCGTGATTTGAAAGACACCCGTTTGCAACAATTTTTAGAACAGATGTCCATGTCAAAACTGGCAGAAGCTACTTGTGCAGTTTGTAATATCCGTACTCCAGCAAAAGATTCAAAGAAAATAGCAATTTCAAAAATTCCTAATATTCATTTACTTAAAGTTTCTGAAGAACTTAAAAATTTAATTAAAAATGCAAGCAAAAATACTGCCATCTTCACTGGTAATGATAATGACGTACAAACGACAGCACATGTTAAAAGTATAGTATATGCTTGAATTGATTTAAGAATTTATACCGATTTGTCCGTTTTAGGTCATTCAACTATTGATTCACCATCTTTTGACTGTCAGAATGATATTATTTTGTACAAAAATGGCTTATTTCGAACAAACAGAGTGCAGATGTGTGTTCTTTGTCAAAAATGTCACAGCTCTCTTTCAAAAGAACACATACCGAAGTTTTCAGCTGCCAATAATATGTGGTTAGGTGATATACCTACTGAATTACAAGGACTGACGATTCCAGAAGAAAAATTAATCTCACTTTATCGTCACAATAGCTGTATAATAAAACTTCAATCGCCTTTTCATTCAACTACAACCGCTCAAACAGCATTGAAAGGCAACTGTATTACTTTTCTTCAAAATGTACCAAATATTGTCAATAGTTTGCCACTTACACTTGCCGATCTATGTGATACACTTAAAGTAATTTTTATTGGAGCTCGACCTCCTGATCGTCTTCATCTTAAAAAAGTTCTAACAGTACGCAAGAAGAAAATTATTCAAGCATTATAATGGCTGAAAAAATATAATGTACTTTATCAAAACATCAATATAAATCTCGAAAATATTGCTCAATTACCAGAAGATGATGTACCGGAATGCATCATGTCAACTTTAGAACAAAAGATAGACGATGAAGAAGCTCAATCTGAAAGAACTGGATATGTTCCTGATCCATTATCCAATCCACAAGAATGTACTAATTTAGATGTTATTCCTATCAATAACAGGTAAGAATACTTAATAAATCAATTATTTCATAGAGCTTCTCTATTTTAGTGGTGTTCTCGATGTTAATGGTTCATCAGTATCTTCAGATGAGATTGCTAATTACTTTTTGCACAAAATAAAAAATAATGGAAATAATGATCAGACAGTTACTGAAAACGTTTACCTAATTCCACATTCGTCGAAACCTGTAAATGAATATTTCAATCCAAAATTATTAACAGGTTTATATCCAACTTTATTCTGTTATGGACGAGGAGCACCTGAAGATCAATCACGTCCAATTGAAATCAAATTCAAAGAACATATACGTTATCTATTATCTTATAATGATCGTCGTTTTGAAACAAATCACAGTTTCATATTTGTAGTCTTCAATTTATTGCAACGACGTGATGCTTGTTTTCATGCTCAATTGATCGCAACAAAACCTTATTTTCATGCATCTGCTAATGAAATTCAATCAATAAATAGCAAAGATATTGAAATGGCTCTTGACAACAATTCCAAAAGAAAATACAATACAGAATCAAATAGTGCATTAAACAAACTTTTACAACATATTAAAACTATTGGTGGTCGAGTTATGGGTTCAGCATATTCAAGAACAGCTTTACGTACTCGAATTCATGCACTTATTTTTAATCAAGGTCTACCCAGTATATTTCTTACATTAAATCCGGCCGATATTCATAGTCCTGTGGCATTATATTTTGCTGGTGTTCAACTCAATTTAGATAAGATCCAAAATGAACAACTTATGGACACTTACAAAAGAGCTGAAATTATAGCATCTCATCCAGTTGCTACTGCCAAATTTTTTCACTTATTGATTACCAATATCTTAGATGCTGTGATAATGGGTGGTGTTCTTGGACCAATAAAGGCTTATTTCGGTACTGTTGAAAGTCAAGGCCGAGGTTCACTTCATTTACATCTGCTTATTTGGCTTGATCATGAT
Organism: Rotaria sordida; assembly: GCA_905250125.1. Lineage (NCBI taxonomy): Eukaryota > Metazoa > Rotifera > Eurotatoria > Philodinida > Philodinidae > Rotaria > Rotaria sordida. Next base: position 41,127 of record CAJNOL010001727.1, read on the forward strand.
ATGAAACCAGCTGATATGAAAGAAAAAATTCAAGATGCTACTTTTCGTAATAAGTTAAAAGCATATTTAGAAGATATTATCAAAGAAGATTTAGATGATTTCAAAGATAAGCAAGTCATCGAACCTTCAGATGGTATGAAATATTTTTGTTTTATTCGACCATTCACCTTTCCTTTCTTTATAGTAGTGCCGAGGTCATTCAACACTCCTACACGATTATCACAAGACAATATTTATACCGCTTTACGTACTATTGATTTGACAGGCTTTGCAGAAAATACAGATGAATTTCCAATTCCGTCAACACCGGCGAAACAACACCAATCTTCTCCATCAATTCCTTACAGATCCCCATCAATTCCTTATAGGTCTCCAATAGTAACACCATTGCCACAAACGCCAGCACATGATCGATCAACAATCAGTAGGATAAGTAAATATTTGATAAAGGACAGTATTTATTAATATATTTCAGATATGAATATTTCATATAATCAATTAAACCTACTTCCAGCTTGCTTACCTACTCCGAATCCATCATCGCCTAATTTTATATCACGATTTCGTGCTGATGTCACACAACTCGTTGAGTCGGACAACACTCATAAAAATAGTGACAGATGTTACAAATATTATAATGCGAATCGAGGTGACAAGAAGATTTGTTGTATGCGTATGCCACGAAAACTAGTACCAGTGTCGACAATCGATCCTGATACAGGTCATATTTCGATGCGACGATCAGATCCATGGATCAACAATTTCAACGAATATCTTATTTCAGCTTGTCGTTCCAATATGGATATTAAATTTATTTGGACTGGTAGTGATGCTAAAGCTTTAGTTTATTACATTACTGATTACGTTACCAAGATGAGTCTATCTTTTCATGATACATTTTCTCTTGTACAAAAAAGTATCACATCATTACAAAATTCAAACAATCAATTAGATAACGAAAATATAATTGAAAAATCACGTAAACTCGTTCTGCGTTGCTATAATACACTTGCTTCTCAACAAGAATTGTCTGGTGTTCAAGTTGCTTCTTATCTTATGGATTGGAATGACCATTACACAACACACAAGTTTCAAGGTCTTTATTTAATTCAAACTGAACGATTTTTACAAATTGAATTGAATGAAATGCGCACGAAGCAAAATCTCCAACTAGCATCACATGGTAAAACTAATTATTTTGTTTTATACACATATTTTTCAGCGGACTCTTATACAGTGACAATCTTTTTTTTTATACATATGCAGTGTGAGATATAGAGAGAAAAAGAGAAAGAAAAGAGAAGAAGAAGAGAAAAATGGGAGGAGAGAACGAGAAAAAGAAAGAGGAGTGTGAAGAGAAAAAAAAGATATGTAGTAAAGAGTGGAAGAAAAGAAGAGGGAGAGGAGAAAAAAAAGAAAGAGGAAGAAAGATAATTCATGATAGATACAGTTTGAACATCAAAGTTGACATGTGATAATTAATTAAGAGCACGGACACATGCTGAGATAGGAAGGAAAGAGTAATGATGGAAAAGAAGAATAGTGCCCAATGTATAAGCAATCTGTGAAAAATCAAAGGAAAAGAAACAAACTGTTTGATATATTTATCATACAAAGAGTGATAATGATGAACGAAAAAGTGCAAACACCACTGATGCATTGTATCACCAATAAGTTTTATTTGATGAAATTAGATTGGTATAAATTCGATACTGTTTTAGATAAGCATTAAGCATCGAGGTGAATTATTCAGATATAATTTCTTATTGATATGTGAAAAGACGAAACAGCTCATTTCATTTATGATGATTAAAAAACGTGTATGTTTTTTTCACATTTAGATGTAATTGACAATGAAGATGTGTATGATGATGAAATAATTAATGATGAAAATAGCGACGAAGAACATTTCCAAGTTCAATCGACAGAAGATAAAAACAATTTTATACTTGTTAATACACGCATTGATTATCAATATCGTTCAGACAACCTCAACAACACATGTTTATACGATTTTGTCGGTACATTTTATAGGAAAAAAATCAATGAAACAGATTTGAAATACTTATCAAACGCTTCTACGACAGAAAAACGACAAGATAACCAAAAAGGTCGACCATCTAATGAACGTTTTTCTTTTCAAGAAGAGCATCCTCAAGCAGCAACACATATACTGATGAAATACAGTCAACTTCATGTACCGGTTCTTTATGGTCCTCAAATTTCTCGACAAGATCGTGATGACACTCGTGAACGATACAATCGAGCACTTCTCACACTTTTTGTACCATGGCGCAATGCAATTGATCTTTGTGACGTCGATGAAACATGGGAAGATGCATTTGAATCTCGAAAAGATCTTATTTCTGCCCACTCGTGGAAGATTATAGAAAATATTCAGCTTTTACATGAATGTAAAAAGGACCGTGATGAACATTTACTTCAAGTTATTGCTGAAGCACAAGTCGAGAATGATTCGATTGATCCTGCATTTTTACCATCGAATCAAGATGCTGATAGTGAATACGAAGTAGATGATATCGACGATTTAATTCAATTAATAGGAAATGTAGACGAATTTACAGTTGCTGCAATTAATGCAACGAAAAATTCAACAGAAAATGTGTATATTCGAGAAACTGTTGAAGCCGTGGAAAAGGTTGGACGGTTTAATCATATGAATCGTAAGTATTAATTTTTTATCATCCATATCATTCAGAAAATACATATATAATTTGTTTTAGAACATGACCAACATGTTTCAAATACAGTCATCGATCGACAAATTGTACCATTCGTTTCCGCAACGCCTAATCTTATTAAACTTAATTCAAAATGGCAAGACCAACTGAAGATTGAAAAAGAACGAGTTAGACGCAGCTTAATTTCGGGGAAACACTCTAAAGATGATGATACATTGGATTTTAATGATGTAACTGATGCCGTTATAACAGTCATTAATCCATATAATAATCAAAGCAATTTTGAAAAATATTCGTCAATTCCTCCAGTACTTGTAGTTAAAAACAATTTTTCAGCTCAAAATAGTATCATTGATGAATTTACATTGAATAAAGAACAAAGAGCTGCATTTTTGATAATAACAAATCATCTTGATGGTGACAGTCGATGTCGCAAAGGTATTTTCATAAAATAAACCATCATTTATTACATCAAATAATATATTTTAGACGGCAATAATGGTCAGCTCATAATGTGCATACCTGGATGTGGTGGAACGGGCAAATCACAATTGATTCGTGCTCTCACAAAATATTTTTTTATTACAAAAAGAATACAAATGATGCGAAAACTTGCACCTACTGGAATTGCAGCAGCTGAAATTGATGGTATGACAATTCATTCATTTTTAGGCGAACAACGTAATTCCGGAAAGCCACGCATCATTAAACCAGGTAATTCCAAACTTGAAAAAGAATGGAGACCTGTCGAGTATCTCCTAATTGATGAGATGAGTATGGTTGGCTTAACTTTATTAGCAAAACTTAACAGAATAATATGCTCTGCAAAACATGTCGATCCTCAAGTTCCATTTGGTGGTGTGAACGTAATCTTCTTTGGTGATCACTTACAATATCGACCAATCTATGATTCACCATTACACACCGATTTTTCATTACCATCAAAAAAGAAACAAGGCAAACCATCATCTGAAAAAGAAATTCAACAACGTGTTGCATGTTCCTTAATTCTTCAAATTAATTGTGTGGCGAAACTTACACAACAGATGCGAACAGAAGATTTACGATATCTTCAACTGCTCGATCGACTTCGCCATGGACAATGCAATTATGATGATTATGAATTATTGCAAACACGAGTTGTTGGACAGCCATCAATAGAATCTCTACATGATTCACCATGGAACAAAGTAAATCCACTTTTTCATGTAAAGGAAAAATTATTTTCGTCTTTTCAGGCTCCTATTCTCGTGTTTCGAAATGAAGTTCGCACACAATTAAACAACAAGGCAGCAATTCACAATGCAACACAAATAGGTCACCCACCAATGGTATGCGTCGCTCAAGATACTTGCAACGGCAAACCAGTCGAAGATCCAATATTAGTTAAAAGATTATTAGCATTATCTGATAGCAAAACAGAACATTTACCTGGTTTACTGCCTTTTGTTCCAGGAATGCCTGTTATTTTAACACAAAATATTGCTACTGAACTGGGTCTTATCAATGGCATTAATGGAATATTTCGACAACTAGTATATCATGAAGAATCGGTGTCAACAGAAAGTTTATCGGAAATATTTCCGAATAACACGCAATATATTCGTCGACCAATATATGCTTTGATCGAAATTACTAAGTCGAAGATTGAATGCAAACTTGAAGATCTTCAACCAAAACTTATTCCAATTCCGTTAGTTGAACAAACATTTCGTGTCGACGTTGCCGATATTCTTCCAAAAGACAAAAAACCAAAATCAAATCAAAAGACAATTTTATCAATTAAACGATCTGCACTACCACTTGTACCTGCTTATTGTATTACAACACATAAAAGCCAAGGTCAAACTTTGAATAAAGTCGTTATTGATTTGAAACTGCCAAATGAAACTGATGATATTGCAGCTGTATATGTACCACTATCTCGTGTGAAACGTTTGGTCGATCTAGCTATCCTACGGCCATTCGATTACAAAGTTTTACTTATGAAACCAAATAAATCTCAAGTAGCCGAAATGGAACGGCTTGACCAACTATATACAAACACACAAAGGCGTTTCTCAGAGTGGTTTCAATAAATCTTATACATAATAAAGGCAATTTTTATTATTACTGCGTAGTTTTACTATAAACAATTAGCATTCTTCGTAAGTTTACTTATCTTTCATATAACCATGAAGTTTTAATGCATTAGTATTGTTTAAATTAGATTTGTTTTTTCTTTTTCGATTATGTTGTGCATGATATTCAATAGATATTAGTTTTTCATATTCATTTTTATTTGCTTTAATCATATATAAAACAAGTTTCTGTTATGTAGTTGATTATAAAAGTTTTAGAATAAATATCCTTAAACTTAATATAAATTCGAATACGCTTTCAATTTGGTACGAAGGAATGAAACTAAATGATATCTTGATCTATTTAATGCAATATTAATGAACAATACAATTGTAAAACATGTCAGAAACATTTTCTATTTCACGTTATATTAATGATACACGTAAATTGATTTACATACCTAATCATTAGAAATAAATGAAAATACCTGTTTGATGCTAATGTAATCATATAATATACAAAAAATTACACGGTCCAATGATTCCGACGATTCTACGAAATACTTCTTTCAACAACGTAGTTTTTTTTATTGTATTGAACGAATAATTTTGCTCCAATAACTGACTAGATTAAAGCTCAAGGTATTTTTAACACTATCCTGATAGGCAAAACAATTTTTGCAACATTTTAATTTCATAAGACAGTCAATTGTAATACAACTGCATTTCTGAAGTTGAAATCGAGCTTGTATGCGATAGTAGACTGTTACGAGTGATTCGAGTGACAGAAGACAGTTTTCACTTAATGTTAAATTATTCAGTCGAGGGTTAAGCGAGTCAGCCTCGACGAGCGTTATTTATTATTATAAGAGCGAACTAAGCTTGAACATCTGCATTCATAGCAAGATTTCCCTCAAAATTCTAAAATGCCTCCAAGTGATATCATTCTATAACTTGTACTCATAAGAATGCTACAATACAGTTTTACAAAGATACATTGATCTTCTGTTATTTGAAAATAATATATCGATAGATTATCGTGTATGACATTCACTATGTTTTACTCTGCTAGTTGAAAATTTCTAACTATCTCAAAATTTATCCAAATTGAATAAATTCACCAATAAAATCAATCAGCTTTTTCTATTTAAAGTTCTATCCAAAAAAAACCAAAATATATCAGAAGAATTAGTTCAGTGAATTGTAAAAGGTAGTATTATTATAGTTAAAATTGAGACTCACACTTGAAAGGGTGTGGGTGTGAGTGTGGGTCAAGAGAAGATAAGAACCCACATCCACACCTGAAAACTCCCATTTTTATCGGAAACCCATTATTCAGAGGACTTCCCTGATCAAATGGAATGATATAGAAAGTGGAAATTTTTATAGAGAACAGATCTCTCAGTGCTCTATCTATGACGACAATTTTAGACTCCTACCTCATTCTAATCAACAGTTCTGAAGCACTAAAGTTACCTAAAAAGTCGATTTTTCCCTATATTTGATGGTCCATAAAATTTCAATGCCTCAATATTTTCAGACGAAAATTTTATTGCGAGTAAAACTCATTAAGATATATTTGTGTAGAAAAGTTTGGGTCAATCGGTCGAGTTGTTCTTGAGATATAGCCCCATTAGGACCTTCCTTGAACGAAATGAGCATTTGAAGGACTTTTCATACGCTCATAAAAAGTCGAGAGTTCAACATTTTTTAAAACGGCTTGCGTCAAAATTTGTAAACCTTTGCTCTGTTCAAGAATATCTTAATTTAAGCAGAACCTGATAATCATGATTGGGTAGCTTGTCTGGAAATGGATCTCGATTTTTGCCCAAATCACCTCATATATACACCAGAAAAGGTTTTTGTTCGAGTCAAAATCAAATATCCAAGGTTTTGAAAATTGCTGCTAATAGCTGAGGATCAGTAGTACTTAGTTCCAAAGCGGCAGCTCATAACTCGCTCATAAGGAATAGAAATGCTTATCACAAGGTAAGAGGTATATCTGGAACTTCTGGAATTTCTCTATATTTCTTAACATGCCGGAAAGTCGTTTTGAGTGTGCCAGTATATAGAGTGCCTATAGTAGTATATGCTCACAAAATTTCATGAGTAAAAAGGTTATTGTTGAATAATGACGAAATGTACAATGTATGGGTATTGATATGATTACCTTCATTTTTTTGCCTGAGGGTGCCTCTGTTTCGGTTTTAATATCTCAAGAAGAGAATAGTTTTAGAAGCTGAAATTTTTAGCATTTTCATATCTCACTTAGGGCTACACTTGGGCAAAGTTTCATTGAAATCGATGATATAAATTGAGCACGTGGTCCATATTTTGGCTGTATCTTTCGTGCAATGGCTCCTAGATATTTCTGAAATACAGAAATACTTAGAAATATGCTTCCCCATAGTGTATGCCTGTTGTATTAAAACTGATGTTGCTTATGAGATACTGATGCAAGGATGTCGAAAGCATCGCGTTTCCGTTATCTACAGAATAGACTTCCACCATAAGCGTTCAAATACTTGATTAGCGAGGTTTTATTGCGACGTGGCAGGAATTGACTCACAGAATCGATCATTAACTCATATCCTTTGCATGGCACTGCCATCTATACACGACCGATTGCTTTTATACTATGTTGCAGACATTTTGACATCTATAGCCTTAAGTACCGTGATTTTGATTGCATCTTAACACGATCTTTCTTAATTCCAACCCTATGCTAGCTGTTGATCGAATTCCATAAAGTATGGACTATGATATGAGTTTTGATTTTAAAGCTCATCAGATAAAAGAATTGCCTGTATAGAAATGAAAGCAACATTTGCAATAGCTTTTATGTCCAAAATGATATATTAGAATTAATCATTAGAAAGGCGACATTATGTTTATTGTTAATTTCCTTTCAATCTTGAGGGCCATAATGAGTGAGTTGGTAAGTGCCATGCAATTTTATCTGAAGCATTTTCTTGTAGTATTTAATTTAACAGATGCATAAAAGACCTCGTGTTATTATCAAGTGTTCTGTCGTAGCAAAAGTTGTTCTGTGTGGAAAAATGTCCATGAATTGATCGAACTTGAAACATTGTCACATAATGATTTACTCGTACAGGACACTCATTCAGCACCGTCAAAATTTTATCGAATGGTTCAAGTGCAACATGTACAAATAACATCATTACTTGGCGAGGGTTCGCTATTGGTAAATGTCTACCATAAAGAAAAGGACCACATTCACGGATGGTTACTGTTTCAAATAAAGTATTCGCCGGTTGCTGTTTTGAAATAGTAACATTCGGATGTCCAAAAGCAAAGGTTGTTAACAATGACAATGCTATAGTGTGCTTAATAGTATTAAGATAATTAATTAATGTTGGAGCTCTCGCAAAATCATTCAAGAAATTATCTGGAGCATGAATTAGCATGACCCATTCGCTTAAACCTCGATTTTGCCATAGACATTGATTTTCCATCATAGTTTCACTGCAATAACGTGATCCATTTAAGCTTAGATTAAGCATTGATTCAGTTGGAGCCCAACTATTGTAGTATTTCAAAGCTCCTCGTTCGACTAGTCCACCGATATATGGCTTGGTGCTACCATCAATATCGTAAATATGTACTTTCCCGAAGCCTAAATAATTCACGTAGAATAGAACCCACATGCGAATAAGTCCAGGCCATTTAGCTTCAAGTTTATCTACATTGTAAAGTGGCTGAGAACACCCAACCAATGTATAAATTTTTCGATTCACATCCAGTGGACATAATACTACAGATCCATTTAAACTATGTTCTGTATCAATTAATCGTATAGAAAGCTTTAGATCTGCCGGTACCATTAACGACTTTACTGAACAAACTAAGCGACCTTCTTTGTTCATGCTATAACGATAAGATAATGTCAGATTGCCTTGTACAGTTCCAAATCCAACAATTTCACATCGTATTGATAATTCTAGTTTCCAATTCAAAAAACAGTGTGTAAAGTATTCCTTCGATGACATCGCCGTATTATTACGTTCAAACATAACCAAGAAATCGATTTCTTCCAAGAAAGTATCATTAACGAATAATTTTTGAGAGCTGCCTGCAAGAACGGAGACAACTGCTGGAAGATCATTTTGTCTCATTGGTAAATTTACCACATTTCGATTATCCGAAGTCTCACATAGAGTATGGGAAACTAGATAGTATGGCTCAAATGTAATATTATCAATTGGATGATGTGGCTCAAATGTAATATTATTAATTGGATGATGTGGCTCAAGTGTAGAATTACCAATTGCCTTTCGTAATATTTTTGCTTGTCGAAATGTGCTTGATACAAATAACAATGCAACAATCGCAAACAGAAAGTAGAGACATATGTGCTTATTTGATAATATAAAGCCGCTTGTCAACGATATATTTTGTGTTTCTTCGCTTGAATTCATATATACGGGACGACAGAATTCCAGAAAAAGGACGATAAATGTTCTTCCACTTCTGAGTCTTAACCTAGTAATATGTGATCTCCACTAGTATTGAACCAGCTGAAATGCAGACATACAGATAAGAAAGGATTTTATGAATTGACCACTTTATCTGAACCAAGGAGCGTAAAGAATCTATTCTACGCAGGAACCAGGCATGGTCAATAAAATAGTTACGCGTAGTTGCGATGGTTCGAAGTCGGTGGGTTGGAAAAATGAACTCGTTACCTGAAAGAGCGTACTTAATAGTTTTTGAAACAGATGTTGCTAACTACCCAACACTTCAGTACTCAGTGATAGGGCTGTACTGCTCACGCTCAAGAGCGCTCATGAGCGTGAGCGTTTTCTGACTCAAAGAAAGTACGAGTGTCTCTGATCACTTTTTTCAACTTTATTTCTCGAAAATCGAAATTTACCATTTTTGTGCCTGAGGTCCCCCTCAGGCATCATGAAAAATAGAATTTTTTTTTACGAATCAAAATCATATGCAGTGGTAGATTGGGAGGTGCTGGTTATGTATATCAAAATGAGGGCTCTCAAAAGCTTTTTATTTCTGGAATAGTCCTAACTACTCTATGCACTGTATCCTTCATCATTGGGGTCCATACATAATACTTATTCACTTAAATTTAGCCAGAAACATCTTTTTTTACCCAAAATTTTGAGTTCTCTACGGCTCTGAGCTTGTTACACCGAAAAAAACGTAACTTTTGGAAAAAAACGGTGATTCCGGTGCAGAAATGGTCCTTTCTTAAATACATAGAACTTTCTTCTGATAACTTTTTGCGAAGCCACTGTTATCGTAACATGAAATTTGGATCATTAAGATAATCTTTCAAGTTCTCACGGTTGATAACCACAAAAATAATTGAAAATGTGTACAATATAGTCAAAAACTCTAAATTCTGGAGAAATTTGTCTTTTCACACTAGATTTGTCTATATATGTTTGATATTTAGCACAAAAAAACAGTCCTCCTTGAACGTCAAACTCGAAGTATACATCCCGCATTCCAAGTTCTATCGACTTGTAGTTGCGCAAAACTAGAGAAGAGGTATAGCATGGCGAGAAGTGCAAAATATACTCAAATTTGGCATTTCTTCTGTGTTCGCCTATAAGTGTGTAGTTTTCAATATCAAAGTAGGTTTGTTGGAACACCATATTCGAATTAAATGGATAATTGTCTATGCTCTCTTGATTGGTAGTCTGAGAGACGAATAAAACAAGATACAACTGTGACCTATGTCTGAAGTCTGAAAGATTCTGATCAGTTTTTACTGCATGCATGCCCATCTATGTTTTTGTGATTTTGAACGTGAAAAGAAACAAGCTATGGATTTGAATTCGTATAATACTGATTTCCTTATGATGTTCTGTCATCGGAAAGCCTTATCTGGAGAGAAAGAATATCGGAAGATGATGTCACCGTGTTATATACCTGAAGAAAAATAAGATAACCTCTTTGTTGCGTTGTTTGATTAGTACATTAAAAATTAGGTGTTACTCGCGACAGGTATCATTATTATTATTTCTTGCTATCATTGGCATCTCTCATATATGAGTACCTTTTTGAAAATTCACTCCGACTAAACCGATCACTGAAACCATTAGTGTTTTACATATTACTCGAAATTTTCTCTCCAAAAGTAGAACTACGTTTTCTATGAATGTATTATAAATAAAAGAACAATTGTGTTACAACCTTAACACGAAACAGAAGAGAAAAATGAAAGAAATCCATTGCGCACAGTCAACTGTTTTGCACATGTGCCTTGGAATGCTCCCGTAACTTCACGAAAGCGAAATATATCTACTTCGAATAGAACCTTCATGCTAAGCGTAATCTGTTCAGTCCTGCCTGGCAGGTGGGGTCAGCTTAAAAGGTTTTTCACAGGATAGAGTACAGGTTTCGGAGGTCATTATATATTAACTGCGACAGAAATGTTGTCATCAGCATACTTAGTAGATTCCAAAGAGTAGGAGCAGTGATTGGTAGCCAGATTTACATTGTTCACACGCGTTTCTAATACAAAGGCTAATGATATTGTACTTCTCGTTCAGGTGACTCCTGTGAACACAAAAAGCTAGCATGTGCTCGGTATTTCTCTCTTTTTTTATTCAAAAGCTTCAATTTTCTTAACCTGAGGATTCAATGGAATATCCGCGAATGCTTCCAATACTAACACATCCGTATTGAAAAGGCTCTAAAGGTTACTTCGATCTATAACTACGTTTATCATAAAAATGTGGTGACAATATTTGAGCTTTCTTAGTTATCCGTCCGAACCAAGACCTTTTCCTTTAATATTTAAAGACTTGATCTTCGGATCTTATATAAAAATGATGTTGTAACTCGTCTTACTACCTTTGATCAAAGTGATGTAACATTTCTTGTAAAGTCAGTGAGTGTCAGAATATCGAGCTTATAACAATCTACCTTGCAGCTTTTTTTTCTGTTGATTATCGTTGTAGAAACTAGAGAGATTTCTCAGCATTTTTCTCTTGCGTTGTATCTGCAAGACTACAATTAGAGTCATTTTTCAACTTTTATAACGCTTCCGAGTTCAGTGCCTTTATTGACGAGATTCATATTTGAATTGTGATAAAAATGCAATCTTCACCTCTCAGCATCTCATATGATGGTTAGAAAAATATCCTATTGGTTCTTAAAAATGTTGGCTTCTTTGGGTTGAAAAGAAACGTCAAATGTAGTGTACACTTGTTAAAATATTAGAAAAAATAGCTTGTATGATCGGTAGCGTATGTGTATCATAATCAAAGCAGCAATAAATCAATACACAACAAAATAGTATGTTAACCGGCATTACATCGAATATTGCTATCAACTATGGTCTCAATAGATAACTGAAATTATAAACTAATCTATTTTAAACAAGATCTGCATCAAAAACTTTTATAGGATCACATTCACTTCCCGTTAATCTTTGTCGAGAGTGATAGCAGGACAACTCAACTTGTCGTAAAAACCTGTGCGTTTAAATGTGCGATAAAAATTTCTTCAGGATAAGGCAACGGAGGACAGGTTAAAGAGTACAAAAGTCTTTATCCTGCGGAACTTCAGCTTTGAAGATCTATATAAAAACATTGATAGTCAGGTCTTTTTGATTTTGGCAGAAACATTGTAGATTTATTTTAATTCAAAATGTCTTTTTCTTACTGAGGTAAGAGGCAAAATCAAACAAGGAAGCTGATTTAAATCAATTGAAAGAGAAACACTACGTTATTTTCACATTTGTCTTCAACATTTGCGATCTAATCTTTTGTTCTTGTCCTCTTTATCATAATCAGACAACAGATCAAAATGAATTCTCACAATCCTAAAATTTATTCACTAGATAACATCCTCTTTCCATTTCAAATCCATCAAACAACACTTCAATTTATGCTTTTCTTCTCTCATAAGTACTCTCTAACTGGCATTTGCCATTCAGTTATATTAGATTTTATAGCAAATATGCCAATGTTTGTCGATCCCAACTACTTTTTTTTCCATCTTCGATCTCATCTATCTACCATCGGCATAATCAGCCGATTGAGTCACAAAAAGGTGTCTGAAAAGAGCAGCTTCTCTTTCAGAAAACTGAATTGCAGAAATATTCACGATAACTCTGAAAAGGTGCTAAATGTCCCAGTTTTTGGACTTTCCCTTCTCTTGTCAGCAGTGTCACATATCCCGAATTTTGGAGATCTCCTGAGGGAGATACGAGTGTGGATGTCGGAGATCTGCATCTTCAAGGGAGATAATACATCTCCAATAGTGAGTGACCGTATCTCCTCAGTGTGGGTGCTGCGTCTCCCGCTGGGGATGCAGCATCTCTACAGGAGATCTCCAAAATTCTGGATATGTGACACTACTGATTTCTGCACTGGAATGTTGATTTTTCTTCCAAAAGTTACGTTTGTCTGCGGCGTAACAAGCTCAGAACTGTAGAGAACTCAAAGTTTTGGGTAAAAAAATGTTTCTGGCTAAATTTAAGTGAACAAATATTCTATGAGGACCCAATAATGAAGAATACGGTGCATAGAGGGGTTAGGACTATTCAAGGAATAAAAAGATTTTGAGAGCTCTCATTGTGATATTCATAACCAGCACCTCTCAATCTACCACTGCATATGATTTTGACTCGTAAAACAAAAATTCTATTTTTCATGATGCCTGAGGGGGACCCCAGGCACAAAAATGGTGAATTTCGATTTTCGAAAAATAAAGTTGAAAAAAGCGATCAGAGACACTCCTACTTTCTTTGAGTCAGAAAATGCCCACGCTCATGAGCGCTTGTATGAGCGTGAGCTGTACAGCCCTACTCAGTGACATTGATGCCATCTGACTGCGGGTGTAGATGTGAGAATAATTTGTTAAAAAATACACGCTCACACCTAGGGGTCGACCAGCTCGGTTCACGAACTTCGTTCAAATGAGCTGAACAACTGCTCGAACAGTTCTTCTGAAGGAACGGACTTTTTTCAAATGGTTCTTTTCAAACGAACTGAACTTTTCAAACAGTTCTTTTGAAATGAACTGAACCTACAGTTAAAATAGATACTATCCTATGAGGCTACACTCTAAAAAAAATCCGCTCTCTAGAAAATCCAAAATCATTTGGGAACCCATTCAGAAACCCTCAGAGGTTTCCAAAACGGTTTCCGGCCTCCTGGAGGGTTTACGAAAACACTTTCTTGGTTTTCGAAGGCTCGGAAACCGATCGGTTTTCGAAAATACCGATTTGGACACCCTAAACGTATTCTCGGATACCCTTATGGTATGTTAAAAATTCTAATTGGTATTTTCGGAAACCGAAAAGGTATTTTAGGAAACCCATATAGCCGAAAAAGTTCATTTGGTATCCGAAGAAGTATCCAAAGATACCTTTTTGGTTTCCGAACCTTCTGAATCTCAAAAAGGTATAATAGGAAACCTAAATCGGTTTCCGAATTGTTTTTAATCCTGAGAACTTCTGCGGAGTTTTAATAAGCCCCAAAACAATTACCACAACAATTGGAAAATAATATTTGATGAAAAATTTTCGAGATCCAGGAATCCGAATCTGTAAGTAGTATGCCGTAAAGCATCAAACTCAAAATTTTGAGAAACTGATTACAGATTCGAGTTCCTCGATCCCGGAAACCTTTGATCCAACTTTATAAGAAATCGTTATTTTCGAAAAACAGGCCTTTTTTAAGAAAAATACGAAGTACACAGTTTTCAAAAACTAATTACAGATTCGAGTTCCTCGACCCCGAATGCCTTTGATTAAACTTTATACAAGATCGTCGTTTCCATAAAGTAGGCTTTCTCTAACAATAAAAATCAAACTCAAAATTTCGAGAAACAATTTATAGAATTTATCAAAAAAAAATTGCTTTAAATACTTGCTATAGAAAGTAATTATTAAGAGAGGGCCCGCGAGAGGGCCTACCAACTCGGCCGCCGACAAAATTTTGATTTTCGATTTAACTATCTAAAACGATA
>CAJNOL010001728.1:0-55792 GCA_905250125.1 Rotaria sordida
ATATGAACGTGAAGCAATCGAACGATGGATCACAGAGCATGGAACAAGTCCATTCACACGACGGCCGTTGAATATCGAAGACTTACGACCGGATTATCATGTGAGAGGTATAGCTGATCAACGATCGAGTCCGACGTCATCTCGTAAATTTGATGAATCATCAATTTATCGAAGTCCACGGGTGACACCTCTCAATAACAAAGGGCCTATAATTAAAACTGGAAACGGCCATAGATCGGATGAAGACTGGCGCTACCGACGCCGATTCTGTATTCTAATCATAGTTCTATTGTTGGTAGCTTTGTTGATATGTGGACTTATCATCGGTATTTTCATGAGTAAGTATTTTATTAGGTTCTCAACTACTACACTATCTATCTCCGTATGTATTCTATGCACGCAGTGCTTTTCTAACATATTGATGATTTTTATTCTAGTACCCGCCTCATAGTGCTATCTTTCTTAATGATATATCCGACATTCCTATCTGGATTTTTATTTCCAACAGGTTTTATTCTATAACCATGGATTTTATTCAATCGTATTTTAGATTTCTTCAAGTATCTAATGTCTTTTTCTTGAGTAGAAAGTGTAGTGCAAGCTATTGAAATTATTTGTGAAAATAGTGCTGGGTAGATCATTTAAGGCTCCAATGAATACGCTAATATTTGTAAGATAGAAAAAAATGCAAATGAAGATGTACTATACGACTCTATGTTGACTGTTTATTTTCGAGAATGTACTCTACACAATGATTGGCGACTCTCCAGACTTCTTGCAATGATCTACCTTCCCTAAATTCTTTCCGCTTTTGTGTTCACACACATACATTGACCCCGTAGTAGTTCAGTGGATGTGTACAAGAACATAAACAAAAATTACGTTTAACGCTCTGTCGTAGGAAACTTGATTGATGTTTTTGTAAAGTATTATGCCTCAAATACGGGAAACGTTTTTCAAACAAAACTTCATGAAATTTCAATTGTGGTTTGTGTCGAGCTATTCAGATTATAACTTTTACTTTTCCATAGAGAAGCCAAGTCCTCATCAGTGGCATCCAATCAAAGAAAATGAATAAGTATTTACTTAACAAATGTAACCTTGAATCAATTTGTAAAGATTTCAGAATAGTTGTTCAATAATTGAATTCACACCTGGCCATTTAAAAAATTAAAAATAATTTTATATTAACGGATTTCTTTTACAGATTAGAGTAAAAATCTACTCGTCAGAATAGCGCATCTTTATTTTTCGATAATGAATATTCAGTGCACCATTTATATAAGATTGTATCAATGATATCAAGAAAACAGTAAGCATTTTATGAATGATATCCTTACCTCTTGCAGATTTATACACACTGACAAGGGATCCATAGATTTCTCTTTCTACTAATTTACTAGGAGATTTCGGTTTCATGAGTTTTCAATTATGTCCAATATGATTTGTTGTTGTCTATAAGATTTACAACCAGTACATCATAAAATTGATACGGTAATCATAAAAGCGCACACCGATCAATATGTGTCTCAAAACTACAACCTATGATCTCATAAAATATCTCGATATATCACTGTATATGACGAATCTGGAAGCTTTTTAAGAGTAGTTGCCATTATTGAAGGATTGTAAGCACCCATTACATCTTCCAATACCATCACTTATTGTCACTTAGCAGATAACTATTCGACAAAATTTCAAATTTCTGAATTACTCGACGGTGGCATTAGAGAATATACAATTTTCAGACAAGATTTTAAAAACGTTTATTGAACCTTTCGACAAATATAAGATTTTTCGGTGTGTTCAGACTTTGAAATTCGAATGTTCATGTCGACATATATTGGAAAGACTTTGCTTTACACTGTCAGGTCGAAGAATCTAGCAGTTACTCCAAGAGTCGAACAATTTCGATAATTTTGCGAGTAAACGATGCTCTGTAAGTTAGTGCATCGTATTTTATTTCGATTTCGTCTTACACAACAGTTGGACAATTATCAATCTGATTTTATTTTGTCATTTTGCTAAAAATCTATTTACCTGTATTTATGTGCATCATGAATTCGGCTACCACTGCATCAATTCAACGTCGTCATTAATATCAGAGCAATGCAGAGCAACATTACTCTCAATCTTTTTTTATTGCAAAAGAAATTTATGATAGTGTTGTAGAGTAAATATGTCCATAAATCGAAATTCATTCATCTGAATTGTGTATAAACTCGTTCTAGAAAATGCAAAAATTTTAAAACCATACTATGAATGAGTAGTTAATTCTCTAACGGATTTCTTAACGATATTCATAGAACAGATGACTGACCTAGAATCCAAGCATATAAAGCTACCAGTGAAGCGAAATAATCTTTAAATACCAGCTTAGAGAGAATTCTTTTCTTTGTTTCTTTCGAGCAAGTGTGATGATTCAACAGTATACGCGTATGCCTGTACTTATCAATGGTATTGAATTAGCAGTCTAGTAAATTTATTCTCCCCAACACTCGTTGTTTATCATTTCTGATTCGACTCAAAAGAGTATTTTCTTATTCATATTCATCCATCTCTTTGTATCTCATTTTGTGATTCTATCATGAAACATATTCTAATATGGAACCTTTTTTTTACGACCTATACTTGGTAGTGTCTTTAAATATCATTTTAACCTATCTACTCAACATCTAAGATCTGATCACTTTTATTTTTTTGCGACAAATAGGAAATCATTTTTCAAAGATTCAATCGAAATATCCATCATCGCTTACTGTAAACAGTCCAACGTATTGTCGTACGACTTGTGGACAAGGAAGATTCTATTATGATGCTTCAACAGTGAGTGTGATCAAATCTGACAACTACTACTTTACTAGCAACAGCCATATTGATACATATGGTTATATTTATAATAACAGTTTCAATTCGTCCAATCCTCGTCTGAATTTGATTGCAGAAAATAATGATAGTGGGAAGAAGAAGCAGTTTAAGCTCAAAGCTCATCTTCAGCCCTGGGAAACATATGTATTGGTTACAACAACGTACTTGCCAGATGTGACAGGAGCATTTTCAATCGTTGTATCTGGCCCAACATCTGTAAGTTTTTCTTCGGCAACCAGTCATTGGACAACAACGACAACAACAAAAACAAAGACGACAATATCAACACGTAAGGACTTAAATTATTCAACAGTGTTTATCTAGTACAGCCACGTAATAACGTATAGAAGGATATTTTGTATTTGCGGACTTATGAATGACTTAGCATAGACTATTCACTACGATTGTAGCATGATCCTAGAACAAACTATCTATATCCATAGACTAGGCAATATTCTTAGTTTATTTTGACCACATTTGTAATAGAATAGGGCATACAAAAATTTGACATATTCATCTTTACTTCACATGATCAGGATATTACATAGTATCATATTGATAGCACATTTAACGAGGAGAAAGATAGATTAAGTTACTTGTGCAATCCTTTCCGTCTCCCAACATACTTCGGATGTCTATGTTGAAATCAAGTGACAGTCGATACCTAATGTCATTTCAAGGATTGATTTCATGCTAGTTTGATTCGACTCAAATAGAAGCATCACGACAGAATCATGTGTGATCATCTCGAATGTAGCTACATCGATGCTTAAAATCTAAATACATTGTTGAAATATTATTTGAAGAAACAGTGGTAAATGCTCGAAACCCCCATTTCGATCCTCTACCATTATTATTGAATCATCGGTAAAAGGGTAAGATAAACTGTACGGCATTGTAAGATACGAAGCGTAGACTTTTCAAATGGCATACGATTTTGATAAATAGTTTATCTAAAATGAAATCTTTTTTGTGTTCATTAGAACAATGTTCCAACAAAATTTAATCTGATGAAACACAAAAGTCCAAACCATGAGGTTGCTATTTAAGACTACTTTGGTTGCGCTGCAAAATACTCAATCATTTCTATTGCACTCTTTTGAGACCCAATGTCTTTCTACTTTCATCCACTTCCAAGTACATCTAATCGAATTTATTAAAATTGAAATTGAAGGCCGGAGTAATATCGACATGAGAGTACATTTGAGATTTCTCGGATTTAGTATGAACTATTGAATTTTTTTCTTTCTATTATATTCGTCTTCTTGTATTTTCGATGACGAGAGTTGAAAGCAAGATCAACGTTCTTTTTTCAGAAGTGCAACACATTCGAAGTCACTTCAGATGATTTATTAAAATTGTGAATTCTGATCTTTTTTTTCTTTCCAAATAGCAATCGCATCGGGTATTTATTCGAATTATTCATCGTCATTGACCTCAAGTAGCTCACAATATTGCCGTCCAAATAAGAAGTGTTCAATGTCACCGAACTTTTACTATCAAGCCTTGCAAGTTATTGTGTCGATAAATGGCAGCTATCATTTCATGAACAGTGGCACTAGGAAGATGCATGCCGGTATCTACAACAACAGTTTTAAAAAGTCAAATCCTAATCAAAATTTAATTTGTCAAGTTGATAGTAGCAGTGAAGAAAACCAATTGAAGCTCAAAGTGCGTCTTCTTGCTGGAAATAAGTATATTTTAGTTGTGACAACACAAAAACCTAAAATCATCGGAAAATTTTTGGTTACTGCAATTGGCTCTGGATCGGTTACTTTCCTTCAACTACAGTAGTGACATCGACACTCGGACATAAAACTTGAAGCTTCATTTTGAATTTATTGACTTTGAAACAAAAAATTTCTCTATTATTCTGAACTTGAGGTGTGAGTGTAGGTGTGGTGCCGGCTGTGAAGCTTTTTTTGCCGACAACCGTACTCACATTTATATTCCACAAGTGATTCACAGATGCGTTCAATTGAATGGGTACAAGTTCTATCTTTGTTCATTGTTGTGTTTATCGTGGGCTAATGGATTGCCACAGAATACATACATAGAATCAAATCGAAAATATCTACAAATAAGTGATAGTAATAACTTTTTCAGCCTTCCAGATACAATAAGAAATATTTGTTCATCCTTTGTCTTTTCAATGAAATGACAGCATGTGTTCGAATTAGTAAATATTGCAATCGAATTAACGATTTGTTTTAAACATCTCAGAATACAAAGCCATCCTACATTATAAAGCCACTCTCATTAGAAGACCGCCCACAAGAAACATTCCATAAGGCGAATAAGAAGGTCACAGACTTTCCAACATAACAATGCAAAATGACCATGGAATATTATCTTTCAACAATTTTTTAAGGTCCGAGAAGTAAGGACTAGAGGAGCATGATGGTGTATTGGATAGAAGAATTTTTTTTGATTGGAAATAAAATCAATCATGTCGAGGGATTCTTGTCGAACGATGTCACATTGTTGTTTTTTTTTAATAATCATGACAACTTAATTGAAGCCATTTTTACACTTTCCTTAACTTTAGATTTATATGGAATCAATTCTGTCTTCAACTTAGTATATAGAATTTCCAAGATACTATTTTACAACAGAGAAAAATTTTCTTGAGCTTACTGTTTCAGCAACAGACTTATAACCTGCTTAATGTTCTGCCGTAGTGTGTATGCATATGGCTATCGTTCTACCGTCTAATGAGATATAAGCATCTGATAAATATCTGATCTAAGGTCCTGCAAGTAACTACGTGTGACTTCCACGTTTTAGTCCCATCGGAGGCTGCATTCACAAACTTTTCTAAATGAAAAATGAAATGACTCGCATATTCGAATAATGATCGATTGCAGAGTCAAACGAGTCATTCTTGTAGTAATGCTTTGCATCGGCAAATTTCTCCATTTTCTACTTCAAAAGATCTCACCTATGCAATCTAGCAACACAATTCTGAACTTCTGTCCGCAGGACTCTTTTTCTAGACGACAATTCGATGTCACATCGACTTGACTAGCATCAAGAGACACTGCAACGCCACAAATTTTACTCCAGAGCAAAAATAGCTTGGATGGCACGAAAATTATCACAATTCAATGAGTTTTGCTGAATATTTATAGAAAATAGAGACCTTTTTAGTTACTATTTCCTGTTCTCCGTAAGCAAAGTTCGTGTATTCCATAGCAAGATTAGTCTGAAGGTAGAACAAAACTAATCTACATGAAGCTAAACTTATAAAAATCTACTAAGTTCCGTTAAATTTCATGTTGAACAATATCATTCTTGTTTAGCCATAGAATTTTCATTAGTGAGTAAAATTAGTCTCAGTCTATCATAATTAATCCGGAAAGAAAATTATGAGCATGATTTGCTAATTTTGATATCCTATCATTCTTATAAATAGTTTATAAAATGTATTTTTATTTGGCTAGAATTAGTTTATTCCTCATCATATAGAGGAAGTTATTAATGAAATGTTCGATATTCTAAAAGGCAACTTTAATGACATGAAAAGAAGTGATACGAGTGGACAAGTCTTCGGTTAATAGTATTTGAAACGAATGTCTTTATTGTTGTTTCGAAGAATTATGCTGTAAACAGAATTCTATAACCTCACTTTCGACAATGGACATTTTATATTCTCACAATAAAAACTGTCAGTTAAGCATTGCGTATGAGTTACAGCAAGGACTAAAGCAAGCTTCAACCAAACATGATACACAGGAGGCAATACAGATTTTTTGCGTTTCTTCACAACAACATTCTAAACATGACGCACATCCATATTGTACAGTATGGCAAATACAACGAAATACTAATACTATTCCTACAAGAGCAGAAAACACAATGCTAACTATAGCACCTGTAGTAAGCTTTGATGATGAAGACTGTGTTAGAGTAGTTCCATCTGTCATAATTTGTAGATGGCTAGTTATTGTTATATTTTTCAATTGAATTTTTATACTTTCATTTCGCCAAGGAGCTGTTGTATTTATTTCTTTCTAATAAAATTTTTTGAAACGTAAAGAATAGTTTCAATTGAGTTTGAATCATTTTCTTGTCTTTTGACGATATTTGCTTGATATTTTTCTGCTTAAGTAATCACTCATCTTCACCTTCAACAGTCATCGTTTGAGAGTAATGTAAAACTTAAAATTGAAATAGATAATAGGTTTAAGTAAGTGTTTTTCACTAATTTAATGAAAGGTTTGCCAAAAGTTATATAAGAAGAAATTTAATACGTGATAATTGATTATTCATTTGTAAAAGTCACTTACCGCTTACGAAGAAGTAGAGTTTATATATCATTCGCATATATCTCATTCTTTATTTTAGATCGTATCAAACCAGTTGACACAATGAGTCTTTATTATTCTCTTATAATAAGTTTCGATAGTAAGATAACAGAATAACATCATCAACGACTGTATCAATGTTGATATATGAGTCAAAACAAAGTTCATCTGTAAACAATCATCTGCGAGCAAATTCAAATAGGTTTCATTCGTTTTTTTTTCTTTTTTCACTCAATTCTCATTAATATAATTCATAAGCTAAAATCCATTTCACAAATCTATCATTTTTCTGCAATTGTTTTCCTGGGTTTTTTCATTGAGATTCATTGGTCAGAGGACAGAAAGCTTTGACGACGAGCTTTTCAAGTTTCTGACCTATTCGAAAGAGATATCTGAACGATTTCAATCGTGTTTCTGACAGAATATGAAATAAATCTTCACGACCGAAAATGATATTTTGATTGATCTTGCGAATTATTCACTTTATAATCATTGTTTTTATCATTGAATTCACTTTCTATCAGAAAAAAAACTGTTCTCGACAACGATGAAAATATCAATTGACATTGTTCATTTTTTTTTCTAATTATCTTTTAGTTTGATGTTACTTTTGAATATTTTCGACAAAATCTAATCAATTAAACATCGATCGAATCAGCAATGACTAACTAGAGTTTTGTTTATTGTTCAACTTGAAGATCCTTGTAGATAAATCTTTGAAAAATGAACAACGTGCCTCCATTCAATGAATAATAATATTAGGGTCTAATAATTTCGATTACTCTTTAAAAAGAATCTCACACGATGCATCAACACTGATTTGATGCACTCACTCGTCTTGGTTGAGAGGTTAGTGTCCATCTCGACTCCAATCGATAAAAATGTCATAGATCAGAGAACCAATCCGAATGCCTTTCGATAATCACTGAAAGGTCAAAAGGATTTTTTTTTGATGATTTGGTCAATACTCAGACACAAATCATATCAAATGATCAGACAACACAACGGACAAATTGAAGTAGTACTTGTCGTTCTACACTTGTCTCTGTGAATGATGCTTGTAGCTCGATCATTTTTGTTAACGAATGATTCGATGATACTGAGTACTTATTTTAATGTGCTCTTCTTCTCAATGATAGTATGAATATATATCGAGACTTGAAAAGTTCTTGCTCTGCTCATTATCATTGAAAATCTAACATCCTTTTGTTGAATTCAAAATAATCTAGTACAAAAGACATTCATTCTCAATTTTAGTAAATGTCTTCCAATAAAACTAAATCAACGAACAATTGATACAAAGTAGATAAAGATAACATGATCTAATCATGTAGATATAGAGAAAAATTAGACTAAGCGTCGACATCCGATCAGAATTTTATTGATTTATGTTTTATTCAATTGATCGATCTTAAACAATTTATTATGACAATTGGAACTATATTTTATCTATTTCGGTTAGTCTCACTACTTATTAATATGGATGAGAGTTAATAGACGATCCATATCCTTCCACATTCACATCCTTTCAAAAATAGTTACGGTCTTATCAATTGTTATTTTTGTATTGAGACAAATTGATCCCGTTCTAAATTACGTTTTATCATTCGGATGTTAATGATCATGACTTTAAAGAAATATATCGACCAATAAACTAAAAAGATTGCCGTAACTTTGAAAGAGCAACGCTACTTGTTGATCACCATTGTGATTTACGAACTCTTTCCTACAGATCGCCGAATCAATATCTAAGAGCACAGCCATTTTTAGTAACCGTCAACATGTGATGTTGACTACTGGAATGAGCCAAACAAAAAAAAACCGTTGAAGACACATTCATACCCACTAAAATTAACTTAAAAAGTTCGATATAGATATTTCATATAAGAAATGTTACTATTATTAAGATCGCTATAGTGTTTTGAACATTGAACAAAACAACAAGAAATTACTGTTGGTCTGAGTTGATAGAAAACATTGAAAGAATAAAATTGCCTATATTGTTGAAAATTACAGATTCTTGATTTGTCATCAAGATATGTATTGAAATAATCAGAGAAATATTATCTCGAATCTAATATTACCTTGTTTTTTTTTTCTCCTCTAATTGATCATCCTCATGTGAACAAAAATTCTTTGCATTACACATTGTACGAAATAAATTTTAATTGAAAATTTGATTTTATTATTATTGAATATCTTGAAAATAAATGCTTCTGCATTAAATTTTTCTATAAATATAGTCGAATCAAACATGTTCGCATTGATTGATTTCTTTCTCTGTAATCTTTTTAATTTTATAACTTTTTTCTTATTAATCTATACTAAATCATTAGTGCATTATTTCGATTGTATGATAATTGATATAATGCAATAGTTGATTTTTTCTACAAAATGAAATTCATCGTGACCTTTTTTTTTTTGATGTATCAAGCATTATACACAATATTAATTATATTCATGATGTGTATTATTTTCTCTAGTATAAAAAGGCAAAGAAATTATAATATTGAGAAGTTCTTATATCATACAATTATAAAGAAAGCTATAAATAATAAGAAGATAATGCGATTTATAATATTATTTTTTTTCTGTGAATTCTAAAATAAAAATAGAATATAGATTACATTACTCCTTATAATTACATTTTATATAAACTAGTATAATTAGAAAATAATAAGAAGCTATGCATTTCGAGGTATGATGAATTATCAAAAAGTCAAGCAATTTATTGCCGTTATGATAATCAGTTATATGAATAAATCTATCTATATCTATAAACTTATGTTGTACATAATAGAAGCCTGGTAACAATAAGAATTGGATGATTGATCTATTTCCATTGAAATAGGTTAAGATAAATACACATATAATAATATATTGATGAATAAAAAACATATGTTTTACATTGATTGATCAAGGTCTTTGTTGTGGAGAATAATTTGAAGTTTTAAATCGATTTAATTCGTAACAAACTGTCATTGTTGTATTATTAGCAGATGAACGTCGTTTATAATCACTAATTGTCATTAATTCTTGAGTACGACGTCGTTGTGTATATGTAATTGGATGTCGATGAGAACAACATGTTTTATTTGACCAAAAACATAAATAACGCTTATAAAAATGACGGAATGTTGAAGAAAGAAAATAAAGTGCAAATGGATTAATACATGAATAAATATAAATTAAAATTAAAGCAACTGTTTTATTTATTTGCCAAAAATGATTCCACTCTAATGAATAGACAAGTACACCAATAAACCTAAAATAAAATTGGAAAATTAAAAACAAAAAACACGATTGTATTATATATCGATATTACCAATATAAGTCATGTAATTGTTTTGGTAGCCAACATATAAAAAAGACTAGACATAAGAATAGAACAGTTTTAGCAACTTTATGTCTTGTTCGTAATTGTTTTGTTCTTTTTATATCTTGATTTAATAAATTTTTTGTTTGATAATTAGATAAATTTTCTAGATTATGTCGAATATTATTGTTTAAGTTAATATTCATTAAACGATTTTCTTCACTTATTGAATTATTATGAGATGAACGTGAAGAAAAATTCGGAGAATAAATAACATCTGTTTTTTGAAATAATTTTTTAGCAATAAGACAATAAAATATTGAAATAAATATAAATGGCATTAAATAATAAATAATTAAACGTAAGATTTGACGTGTAATCATAAATGTATGATTACTAAGTAATGTATCGTTATTTGGACTCCAACAATAAATTAATTTAATTGTTTTATTACTAGTAGGTTGATATATTGTTTCTATTATAAGACCTTAATAGATATGTTTTAGATTTTGTATATATTTATCGATTATTTCAAGAATATGATAATAAATCTTACCACTATAGATTGTTTCAGGTAGAGCAAAACATGTTGATAATAACCAAATAAATATAACAATTAATTTTAATTTACTTGATGAATCATTTGCATGACTTGAAAATGGTTTAGCTATTATTTTATACCGATCAGCACTTAATGCTAATAATGAAAATACAGATACACCAAGAGAAAGATTAATAATAAAATTTTCAAAACGACAATAAAATGTTGAAAATGGATAATAATTAAGGGAATAAGCAATGGCACCAAATGGAACACAAAAAAGAACAAATAAAAAATCTCCAAGGGCTAAACTAACAACAAGTAAATTTGGTACTGTACGTAAATTTTTTTGACGAAATACAATAACTAAATTATATTAAATAAATAATCGGTTTGTTAAAATCCTAGTTTAAACTTACATATTAAAAGACCATTTCCAATAAGACCAACAATATAGACAAGAAAAAAAAGAATTAATGCTATGATACGATATATGATTGTCATTATTTATTAATATTCAATTAAATCTAAAAAGTCATTTGTAATCAATTAAATAATATTTACTTATCTAAATAATGTCTTTTTATGAATTCTTAATTCATCTATATATCAACAATAGACTTAATACTAACATGAAGATCTCGATTCTGAATCTATTGTTTTTTTTTCTCTTCTTCTTTTCTCGTCTCTTTTACGAAGCAATTTTCTTTGCTTTTTTTTCTCTCTCTCTCTCTTTCTATGTCTCTCATTTCCTTTCATGTAGAATAAGTATGTTAAGTGGAGCATTTTGTCATCAATCTTTAAATAAAAATATAAAAGATTTATTCATTTTTAAGAAAAACTAACCACTTTTTCTTCTAACATATGAATTATATATTACTAGCGCTCTAAAAACAAAAGATGCTTCTATTTTCTTATCTCATGTCAATAACATCCTACTCATCTTATAGAATATAATAATAAACGATGGTAAATCAAATGATATATTTGAGGGTATGGATATTTCTAAACAATAGCTTTTGTAATAGTATGAATTTTTCTTTCCTGAAGTTAATCAAGCAGCGTACATGTACATCTTCGTACCATTTTTTATACAAAAGAAAAAAACATCGACAAATTTATGAATAAATGAGTATTAAGGAAACAACACAATTAGCAATAATACTCAACGATGCAGACAACAATTAGATTAAAAAGAATTCATCAAAAACAGAAGCAGATTTGTATATAATTCTCCATAAACATACATAATAGATAATCTATTGAGTGTTGTTTTTGACATTATTGCCCTGGGAATGTGCTTCTTTTTTTGAAAAACTTTACTGAAACACAGTCTAAAAGACATGCTAAACTATAGCAATAAAAATTTGGACCTTCCACAGGCCGTGACAGATATTATTGATATAAGATCATAGACCGTATATGAAAAACGTCTCGTTATAACATATATGTTTCACTTCTTTATTGCATGGCTGAAGCATTTACATCATGTTTCAGATTTTAATCCTAAAAAAAGATTGTGTTAACAGCTTTCTTTTTTTTTTTATTTTTGGACACATTTTAGTTTAAAATGACCCTATATATTTAGAGTTATCCGTACAACTATTAAGTGGAAAGATCATGTCGTTCTTAGAAAATATTCACAATCTTAAGGCAAATCTAAACAATATCTTCATTATTTCTATACTAGATTCTCCATTGATGCCTTTGAAAAGAAAAAGTAGATGTTTAAATCAAAATTAAATTTGAAAACTATAAATAAACATGTCTACTTATATTAAAAATATTTATTTATTATACATATTGAAAAAAAATTCATTCAAAATAGTTCTATATTATAAAATCTTCTTTATTTATTCCGTTGTTATTAAACAGTTCTTTCCCAATTGATCATGATTTATTATCTCATTCCAATTTTTCTTCCGTATGTGTTATAATAAACAACACATTTAATACATCGTGCAAAAGAATATAATCATAAAACAAAAAACAACATTTGTAGACATGATTGATTATATCTTTTCGAAAGACATTTTTTTTATTGACAAAAATAAGATTGATAGTGTTTTTCTATTTATTCATTGCAAACGAACAGTGTATTTCTTTGAGATATTTTTGTCGAACATCTGTCAAACATAAGCACAAGATTTATGATATATCAGTTAACTAAAATCTTCGAAAAAGAAAGATTATGTAAATTGATAAATCTTTATTCGATGTAATTCAATAGAACAAATTAATTTCAAAATTTTCTTTCACGATGGAAGTCAGATTCATCATATATTTTTGTTATAAATCTCATATTTTATCTATATTTTCCTCAAAGAGTAAGAAAATATCCAAGAATTTGTCAATTTCATCATATAAAGCAACATCTACAAATAATGTAAGTTAACACTTTGAAGTATTGCGTATATGAGAACAATATTTTTTCCAAACAAGCATTTATTCAAGTTGATTTACTATGATATTAAGACATTAGTAAAAATCAGTGAACCAATAGATACAATTTAATAAGTAAGATAAATCAACCTTGTAAAATACTTCTTAATAATGTTCAGCTATATGACTGTCTTGTATTTATGTGTATCTAATAATAACTAGTTGAATATTACATATAGAAACTTTTCGATTCAAAAAAATGAGCAATTCTTTTTATATGAGTTTGAAAACTTAACTATCATAGATAAAATGTGAAAAATCTACTGATAAATGATCTTATTTCTTTCTTTAAGATAATATCAAAAATTTAAAAGACATAGAGAATTCTAATATAGGTCATGTCAAATCATTGATTATGATATTCAAGTTTGAAAAACTGTTTACTGATGCAAAAGAAAATCCAAAGAGTTAATAAACAAAACCTAAAAGCGATGCAACATATGAATATAATGATTAACAAATCATAGTTAATGATGTCGTTTAATTTCGTTTTCAAAAGTGTTTTTTTATTCGAAGACAATAGCACATTGTCAATTAAAAACAATTCAATTTTTGAAAATTAATTTTCAAAGATTTGATTAATGAGTGTGCATACAAAAAAATTTTGATTAAAAACATAATTTTCTTTTTAAGAAAAGTCACTGCACTTTATAGAGAATGTAAGTTTTTTAATCAACGTTGTTTTTTTATCTACAAAGAATAGCGACAAATTGCCGAAAGGTATAAATAATAATCACAAAGGAATTCTATGATAGTTGAACGACATATCTTTAGAGCATCAAAAAAAAAAAGACAATTGAGCATCCAATTAATTATATGTGAAACAAGCACCAAAAACATAAGACATATGAACACCAAATTAGTTAAGTGTAAAAAGAATATTGAAAAATAAGACAAATGAGTACCAAATTTATTACATGTCAAATGAGCACCAAAACATAAGTCAATTGAGCATCAAATTTAAACATGTGAAATAAGAACAAAAAATTTTTATATTGATAAAAAAAAGTAACAAATAGGGCACATAATAGATATGAGTACCAAATCAATATACAAAAAGAAAAATGAAAAGTTCATTTTATAATAATAAAGTAGATCGTACTTTTTTTGCTCGTCGTCTACCTGAAAGTTTCATCAGGTAATTCATAGTGTTTCAGTAATATTACTAAGCCAATTGAATGTTTGCATAAATATAACTTCGTGCCAGTTGGAGATGTACTTGATTTAAATGGAGAAACTAGCAAGCAGGATATAGGTCTAGGCGTAAGGAGAAGATCCACTCGCGAACCCATACCCACACCCTTGATTAATTTTATCGAGTGTTTGAATGATATTCAAAACTTGATATTCTTTGTTTGGCAATTTATGGTTCTTCACAGAAATG
This sequence comes from Rotaria sordida, assembly GCA_905250125.1. Lineage (NCBI taxonomy): Eukaryota > Metazoa > Rotifera > Eurotatoria > Philodinida > Philodinidae > Rotaria > Rotaria sordida. The sequence continues at coordinate 14,859 of CAJNOL010001728.1, forward strand.
TATATTATTATAATTCTCAAACTTGTCGTATATATACAGTGTTACTCGTTTGCGTACCATAATTTACAAGAAGAAATGAGATTATACAATTTGAGTTGAGCTTGTCACAATTTAGCATCTGTATATATCCAAATAATACTTTGATTCTTTTAAAATAGAATTAATGTATCTGTTTAATATCTTTTATTAATTTGGTGTTCAACTGTCATTTTTGTTGGTACTCCAGAGACATTTTTCCCATGATAATTATCTTGCTTTTTATAGCAATTATCAAGAGCATTATATGGGGGTAACATGACATGCACTTACAGATTAAATTTGAAAGTAGGCTAAGCGGTTTAAAAAAGAAGATTTTATTATCGATTGCATTTAAAATTAATTTTCTGAAAACCAATTAAATATTATGGATAAAACTTGATTCAATGAATTTGTTTTTTTTTTCTACTATTGGTAAATCTAATACTCAGAATGGACGACCAAGAGCTATCGATTTGAAAATAGTGAAGCAGAACTTTAATCAAAGTTAAAGGTAGATTTAACAAAAATTTTATCATAGTCCATCATAATAATGCCTCAGATCATTGATTTGAGGTTTTTTTTTTTGACACAATGATTGTTAGTGACTTTTACAAACTACAATATATAAGCTTTCCTAAAATTGATAGGAATAAGTTTACAAGAATTTAAAGAAAAGGTGGTCATGTTCTTATTTTAAAACTAATTTAAAAATTAAAAAAGATCATTAAAATTGAGTTAAACAAATTTTGAGTTCTAATTTATGTTTGCGAATGAGAAGTTACGATCACAATAAAAACTTTATGTATTTCCTTTGTTTTATTGAACGTTATGAATAGCCTTTTTCATAATTTGCTGAAGCATAATGAAAAGTATTTGCATCATTTGTTGAACTGATTGTGCGTTTAAAATGACTCTTCATTGTAATATGGTCTATATGACAAACGTCAAAAATCGTTCGACTGCAAACTAAAGGTTTTTTTTGTGTGTAATAAAAATCTGTATGATTTTTGAAAATTTAATGTACATCAATATTTTATTCGATGTTAAATGTTTTTGAAATAGATCAATCACAATTGTTCTAACAAGAAAAAAAAAAGAGAACACATTATTATATTCATTTTAACAAGAAAGATTCATTGATAATTGTGAGAGAAAAATAATTCAATGGAATTATGATTTTTGAAGAACATAGTTTTTTTCTAAAGCCGTAACTGTACCGCTTGTAGCATCAGTAACAACACCAGTAACTGATAAACGCCATGTTCCAATATGTAATGGAGCATTATTATCAACAATAGTTTGAAGTTCATTGAGTTTTTCTAAAAGAAAAAAATAATATAACGAATAAGAAAAGCTATTAGCACAATCCCTATAGAGTTAAAATAGAAACATGATGGACTTGTTGGTATTGTAATAGAGGTAATTAATCAATATATATTTTGATTTATGAATTCCCACCTATTGTTACTATATGTCGATGATGAAAGATATTAATCCCAATATAATGCTGTGAATGTGAAAGTAAAAGACAATTGTCATGATAATTCCGTAGTAGACCTTGATCTTGCGTTTATGTCTGTCATGACCTGTGACGAATTGATGCTAAGATGTCTATGGAGGGTTGAGTCTATCGGACTCTAGTGGTAGAAAGGACATTCAAATCTCTATCTTTATACTTCAACATTCATTTTAGATTGTGTTTCATTAAAGAATAAAACTTATAAATAAATGAATAGAATACATACTACGATCAGTTAATACAACAGGTAAATTGATATTAACATTAAGACCTTTATTAATTTTGACAGTACCGTCAGCATCAAATAAAATTTGTCCTTTACAATTTTTAATAAGTGCACGTGCTTGTAATGCTGAATAACGAACAAATAATTCATTATCAAGTTCAATACGAAAACTTTGTGGTAAATTATTATTAAGACGTAATTGTGTTTTATATACAATATTTGTTGTATTACGTTCAAGAATTTGTATATAAACATCAAGTTCACCATTAATTATTTCATATTCATTCATAGATATAATTTCTCCAACAAGAAGTGTTGGTAAATCAACAACTAAATTAATATTCCATTCACCACTAGATGTTATTTGAAGTAAAGCTGGTTTTGGTATACTTATAAGAATTTTATCATCATAAAGAATATCAGCATGAAGATAAAGTGAAATTTGTTGTTGAAGAATATCTGAATCAATATTCATTCGAAAATTATAAAGATTATTTGATGATGCTCGAAGAAATATTTCATCATAAATTTTTCGTTTAGTATGAGTTGAATTATTTGTAATATATAAATGTAATAATGAACCAGATGGTAACATAAATGGACCATCAGTTGATGTAACTTGACCAGTTATAGAAATTTGTGGAGTTTTAGATAATATTAAAATAATAGGTTTTTCATTACGTGGTGAAAAAGCAAATGCTTGACTTGGTGGTATTATAACACTATCATGAACAACATATCGAGCAAGAAAATAATAAACTGAATTTATATCAATCTTATTCAATGGTAAATTTAAAGTAAAATTAATTGGTAAATGACGTCCATCAACTTTAAGATTAGTTTCATTAATAATATTTGGATGTGTTAATGATGGTGATGAACTAAGTTGTAAAATAATTTCACTTTTTTCTTGTAATGGTTCATTTATATCATTTATATAAATAAGACCTTCAATTAATTGAAATTTTTTAATATTATGTACTGGAATACGTATATCACTTATAGTACCACCATGTGGATTTAATACAAGTATACTACCAGCTGGTTCATATTCTAATATATTACGTTCATTTTTAATAAGAGCATGTAAACGATAAATATGATTCGAATGAAGACGATTAAAATCAAGTTCAATTTCGAAACGAATAGGAAAATCTTTTTCTAAACGTTTATTCCATACTTGAACAATAGCACGATCAACATGTTCAGCTGTATCATCAATTAAAATAAGACTAACATAAGATGATAATGACCATTGTGCTGGACGATTTTCAATATCAAATATCATACCACTTATTATATTAATTGATGATACAGGTAATTGAATAATAAGTGGTGGTGGTTGTTTATTTGAAATTAATAAAGATTTTGATACATGTGTAATTATTCCTTTCATATCAATTATTATAACTAAATAATAATTACGATCATGTTGAATAGCTGTTACTGGTATTTGAAATGAAAATTCATGAAAATATTCTGGTAATGAATCAATATGTAAAGTAAAAATTGGTTGTATTAACATATCAGGACTTTCAGTAACAAATATTTGAGCTCGACTTCCTGGAATATAATGTAATTTTTCATTTGTTGATGAATGAAGACGAACTTGAACATAATAAAGAAGATCATCAACAGGTAAAATTAATCCTGAAAAATCATCAACAAGTGCAATAGGTTGTGGACTTGCCATATAAGTTGTATTTTTTTCATCAATTATTAATGCACTTATATCATAATTTTTTGATGAATCAAATCGAATAGATTGACTTATATTAATATGAAAGGTTCGTGGAAGTGTTAATATATCAGATAATTTAAAAATAATATCACGAGAATCAGAATCAATTTCATGTAGACGTAAAATAAGTGATGAACGTGGTTGAAGAATAAATGAACCAGGCATTGAACGTATAACTGTACCATGTAATATAAATGATGATGGAATAACATTAAAAGTAATTTGAGATGTAATAAGAATTTGTTTTTCATTAATAATTAATATAGGTTCTTGATTAATTAAACGTCGAATATTATTTTCAACGATATAAGCAATAGCATAATAGTTTATATTTGATTTTAATAGATGATTAAGAACTAAAAGTGAAAATTTTACTGGATACATAGAAGGTACATTTTTTATTTTTAATTGAGCAATTGAATCAAATGTTTGATTATAACGAAGTGCTAAACTTTGTTCTGGTATGATAAAAACTTGAAAATATGTTCCTGATCGAATATATCGTTGACTATAACGACCACGAAATAAACCAATTATTTCAGTACCATTTGCTTTAATATGAATATCAAGTTGTTGTGAAAGTCGATTTGTTCCTTGTAAATGTATTTGACTACTACCAGCTGGAATAAATGTTTTAATACGTTTTTCACCATTTGTTATATAAACAAAAAAATATAATGTAATATTATTATGTGTTAAATTTGTTAATTTAACATGTATATGAAATTTAAGTGGAAAATAATTTTGTTTAATTTTAATATGAAATTTTGAAAATGCTAATTTACGATTAATTTTTTTTGATGTTGAAACATAAAGTGTAACACGACTTTGATTTGCAATAAAATTTTCAGTAAATGGTATTCGTGATTGTAATAATGAATAATTACTATTTGTTAAATTTCCATTATCAAGATAATATTCAACTGAATCATTATTTGATGAATGATGTTTAACAAGAACAATATTACCACTAACATGAACACGGTTTTTTGATAAATGAACAATCTAAAATTAAAACGAAAAAAAAAAAAGAAAATATGATGTTTATTTAGAATAAAAAAAAAAAGTTTTGATAGATACTTTTTGATTAGGTTTCACCGTAGAAGTTTTTTTGCTTTTTTTATTTTTGACTGTAACAGTTTTATTGTTAAGTGATTCATTCATTGGTTTTTGTAATTTACGATCAGATTTCTTTTTAACAGATTTAATTTTTGTATCTTTATCAGATATCTGTTGAACTTTTTGAGGTACTGTTGTAGTAGATTGTGTTTCTTGATCTATAATTGCCACAGATTTCATGTCATTATTTACTACATCACTAGTTTGTTTTAGTTTACGACCAATTTCAAATTGATTAGTAGGTCCGACTGAATGAGCTTCCTGTTGTGTATTCATTATCATTTTGTCTGAACTTGAATCGATATGTTCATGACTATCTTGATCAATTTCTGTTTGACTTAAACGAGCTTTATCTCCACCTATCATTTTTCCTTCTATACCAAATATATTTATTGATGCTAAAAGCATCAACAATACAAGATATAATCGAATTTTCATTACGTTTATTATCTGTGAAAATTAAAAAAAAAAATATTTTATTTAAATTAAAATAAACTTTTTATCAAAATAAGATATTCATTTTTGAGACTTACCTCTCAAAGAATTTTTATGTTGTAAAATGTAAATAAATAGTAATATCAATAGTTTCGATAAATAGTTAGTCTATCTTGTATAATGAATGATATTCTTGCTTCGACTATTTATACACATATATGTACATATCGGCCGACGTAACAATAAAATCATCATGCTTTCTATACATTGTTTTGAACAAAGAATAGTCGATAATATCATTCTCGTTCTTTCTCGTCATGTCTATCGAGAAGATCATTTGACTATTGCTCGATCTGAAGTTATATAAACATTAACACGATAGATAACAAGTTGTTTTTTTTCAACCTTGTCTATATATTCGCAAAGAGAGAATGATTCATATAATTGTTCCTGAATAGCGTTAGTATACATATTCGACGAAATTTTAATCTATGTAAAATATTGTATTGATATCGATTTTTATATATAATCGAAAAGAAGTAATTCAAAAAACCTAAGAATTTTTGTGCTTGATAGTTTTAAATGAAATAAACAATTTAGGAGACGATTGTTTAAATTATTATTCATATCTTTTAGTTTTTAAATAAATATCCGAATATAATATAAGATAAATCAATAATTTGATCGGAACGATTCAAGTACGAGTTATTTTTTATGCTCTATCATATTATTCATTACTGTGAACGATGGATACGATTTCTTTTTTGTGTTATGTTTGCCCTTGAAGAAACAAAGAAATAAATTTACTTTCGTCATTTTTATTCTCTTTCCTTTTTCTATTCAATACTGACCTATATTATGACAATGTGAATGTAAATAATACCAATAACAATTGACTAGAAAGTGTGAATAGCAACTTATCGAAATGAATAAAAAACAAAAACCTAAATAAACATATAGACAAATCAATAATGAAGTCACAATAATTGTAGTCCCATGAAAATGATAAGAGAATCATTTCTCAGCTTCCAGCGTATATTTTTATACCTACATTTTCTTTTAAGAAAACAAATTTTTTTATGTGAAAATTTAGGAAAAACATGAAAGGCAGGTTCGATAACCTGTTGGAACTTCTGTGTTACGAATTATAAAAGAAAGAACTTTAAACTTTTTTTTTTATAGCATGATAAAACCTTTTAGCTTATTTAATCCATTCCGAAAGGCAGACACTTATAGATTTTTCTCGTCTCCGAACAGTTCAAATCTATTGATGCATACTACTTATCATTGATCTAACTAGTATCCTTCAAAGGATTTGGTATAAGTAACATAAATATATGCCGTAACAGTCTTTGAAAGATTAAAAATGAAAATTAATTTTGCCTTCTATTATTTTACTTCGCAAAAAAGAATTTCATCCTTAAAGGACTAAAATATTTGCTCACGAACAGCAATCAACAATACACGCCTTCTATTGTTTTGTTTCTCTTGCTCTTGAGTTATTTATGGAAGCATTGCAATTCATATCCATTAAAACTCGTACATTCAAGTGACTGCGGAAAAAAGAAATTATTTGAATGACTTCTATTTTCAATAGTCTATTCTTATTACTGATGGTCGATTATCATTACAGTAAAATCTCTTTTGAATGAATACTGTCGAGTGTTCATCTAGGCGAGATGTCAGATATTTTTAGAATATAACTTTCTTTATTAGTTTTGAAGTAATCAGAGATTATTCTCTGTGTTGTTTATCTTCGTTCATTTGAATATTTTTTGTGAATCTAAGAAATTTTCAATAGAATACAAAACTTTGCTTTATTTCATAAAATTCTCTATTATTGTTTCAGTCTTGATACATGTGAATTTGATGAATATTGCAGTACAATTCAGCCAAATATATATATTCATTAAGTTTTATGACGTCAAAACTTTTGAATTTTCGTTTATTTTAATAATCATTTAAATATTCTTTTTTTCCCGTTTTAAAATATTACATAAACAGAATGAAGTGAAGTCAATTCGCGTTATAATTATTAATTATTTTCATTCAACATATAAACAGTAGTTTTGATGCATTATAGCAGAAATAATGAAGAGAAGGAGAAAGTCACAGTAGACAGCCCATGTGACAACTATTACTCCTATATCGACGGTGTTTTTTTGGAAGTGCTGTATTAAAAGGAATGAATATTTTTGTAGTCTATTTAAAATTGACAGAATTAAATTATTTTTGATGCACTCAGATAATGTTGATGCATCTGACTCGCTTGTACTATCCACAGAGCCCAAACTGGTTCCGGTTATGAGATAAATGTTTTATTACAGATGGCACTGCAAAAATTTTTTAATAATAAAATATATTCTAACACTGTTTTCTTCTCGATTAATTTGAATTCTTCCTAATAAATAATTCAAATTGGAATACAAAACATTCACTGGAATCGAAAATGGTATAGACGTTACCGGTGGTACTATGACATGGAAAATATTTACCTATACGAGATGAAAAGTTGATTTAATTCATTTGTACATAGACTAAATAATTTTCGATAATATCAAGGCTATTTATTAAATAGTCACTAATAATAATAATAATAATAATTCATATTTTATAGATAGAAGAATAATAAGAAAAAAAAAGGTAAAGAAAAGAAACAAAATTAACACTTTTCAATCAAATGTTTCATGACTCTGCGATAAATTTGTTTTAAAATATGTAGGTGGATAATTTAATTCTGAATGTACTCGTCTCGATGATTGTTTAAGTGCTGGTAAACGATATGGTACATAATCATGTTTATCTGTTATTGAATATGGTGTAAATTGTTTTGTTCGATTCAATTCATATAATAATTGTTCAATTTGATAATCAGATGGACTTGGTGGTGGAACATGATGATATTCAAAATTTATAATTCTATCATCATCTTTTATTGTTGTAAATAATTCTGATTTTGTACCACGAGCTGTTAATGAAGATAAATCAATTTGATTAGAATTTGATTTATTAGAATGAAAAAGTGATGTACGATAAGATGGACGTTTTGGCTTTCGTCGATATCCATTTTCAATTGGTGGTAAAATATGTTCATCAGTACGAAAAATTTTTGATTGTTTTTCAGATGATATCAAATATTGAGAAGAATAGACATTAATTGAAAGAGATTTTAAATTATCATTTTTTGAAGAAATTCGATTGCGAAATAAATTTTGATAATTTAATTTATTTAGAATATTTGCATGTTCGATCAATGTCATCGATTCTGACATGATTTTTACTTCATCAAATGCAAACAGACATATGACAAACCAATAAAATAAACTTTCATATTTACATTTGACAAAAAAAAAACTGAGAAAAAGAACAACGATTTTTTTTTCCTCTTTATTAGAAGTAAAAAAAAAAACACAAATGGTTCGAAGTTTGACAAGACACTTATCTTGAGCTTTGAAGTGTCTCGATTGATTGAATGAAATAATAGAAATGTGAATATTGACTCTTTTTTTTTCTTTAGTGGATACTAATGAGTGATTTGATGTTAGAAGATGTCTATATCACTTAATTCATGAAATGAGAATTTTAAACGAACGAAATTTACGAACAAAAAAAATTGAATTTTGTAGAATTTTTTACTAAGAAAGTAGGATAATATTTTAAACCTATTTTCCACTTGACAAATTTTCATAGAACTTATTTCGATAAGTGATACACTTTTATTATTTAATATGTCTAATTGTCAAAGATGAGTTCAGTGAAATAACATTCGATGAAGTTTTTGCTGTGATTCAATATAATAGAGGATCTAATCGTGAATTTATTTATTCAATCAGCAGTAGAAATACCATATATAATAAATAATGAATACGTTCATAATCAAATTCATATTCCAGTTTTACGAGTTTGTGTTTCATAAGAATATTAATTCAATAATAGATGTTAGTTAGTTATTCCATCGTTTGAAAAAAGTTGAATAAAGTGTCAAAAGTCAAATAAACATTCTCTCGCATTTTTTTTAATTTTTTCAATATTTCATTATTAATATAGAAACGATTTCGAGATTGTCTTTTTTTTTTGTCTATTATAAGTTTTTGATCATCAGTGAAGAACAATTTATAATCTATAGTACAAATGGTATTATATAATTCATCATTTCACTTAATCCTTTATCCCTCATAACGATTTCAGAATAACCACTAATGAAACAACTACTGAAATAATATCCAATATACCAATACTATGGACAGATCGATCAGATGAAATCTCATTTGAGACGGCAGTATAGTCACTTCAATGACCATTGGGAAGAAAATGACTTGAAAAAAAACTCCTATTTTGTACATTTCGTAAATCTGATGTAGTTCGAGCACATCACATAAGAAAATTTCTCCAAGTGATAAATTGCTGTTGAATCGAGATTATGTAGACCCAAATGAGCTATAGATATCCTGAAAAGAGTTATAAAGACAGACCATAGTGAGAATAGTTTTACGTCTTTTAATTTGCTTCTATTCTGAAATAAGAACATCGAATCTGCCGATATATATGAGCAATGTAAAAGACAAGCTGCTAACATAGCTGTATCTTAGGATAGGAACAACGAAAAACGATCGGACACTTTCACAAGAAACTATTCTCGCTAAGACTTGTCTGTATACAAAGTTTCAAGTCAAAATTCGAAAATTAGTTTTTCTGATGTTCCTCAAGAGGATCGTGGTATTTATTTAAAAACTACTGTAAAAGTATCAGAGCTCGAAACGAATTGGAATTTTCGAACTCTGAAAAGTACAGTATCTCAGCAACAATAAGTTATGAGTTTGAACTGGTTTCAGAGTATTCATAGCTTATTTAGTTTCACCTAATGCATATACTCTCGATTCAAAAGTGATTTAACAATTTGAAGAGTTTCCTCATCAGTATGAAGGAAATTGTTTGCTCAATCATTTCACGAAGTATCAGCAAAATTTCATTATCAGATCATAGATGCTGAAAAATTAACACTTTTATTTTCTCTTATATTAATAGTACGCATTATCATTGTTATATACAATACAAAAGGTTGTCTACCATGTATGTGTTGTTTGTTGATAGAAAAATATCTTCAATTTTGTTTTGAAGAAAGAATAATAAAACAAAATATTTTTTTTTTAATACATTAATAGTTCATGAAGTTTACTATAAGATATATTTTCAAAATTTTTTAATTTCATATTTCTATTACTTTCTGCAATCATTCTACAAATGATCACTTCAGTGATCAAGTATAATAAAATATAAATGTTTACCCGATGAAGATAAACTTCAATGATGATTGTAAACGAGCGAACATCATTTTATAATTGATTATCATTGGTTTGGCAATTGTTTGTACCAATGGATATCATTTATTTGTTTCATATAAGAAAATTTCTTAAACAAACTTTAAAAAACATCTAATAAATAAATAAATCTCGAATTTATTTGAAAAATAAATTATTTTTAATTTCTGTTAAAATTTAATTGGTAATAAAATTTCTCCAATCGTTTATGTCCAAGTCTTAATATCGTATATTCTATTATAAAATAGGCTTGTATTTATTATAATAGTATTGAATATCATTTATCTTCCGTTGTTATTGCTTATATTTACAAAAATGCATTCAGTCCTATTTATTATACTTTTTATAAGTTTAATAACCTTGACAATAGCAAGTGATGTACTAGTTTTTACGGATAGTGATTTTGATACTAAGGTTAAACAACATGATATATTACTCGCAGAATTTTATGCACCATGGTGTGGACATTGTGTGTATTTCTTTTTTCGATTTCGAACTATCGAATAATCCTTTTGAAAATTTTTTTATTTATAAGGTAAACGACTTGCACCAGAATATGAAAAAGCTGCAACAATTTTAGCAAAAGATGATTCACCAGTTGCATTGGCAAAAGTAAAATAAAATAAAAAAAACTTATTTACTAAATTCATAAGAAAAAAAAAAACATTAATTTATAGGTTGATTGTACGGTTGAAAAACAAACTTGTTCTAAATTTGGTGTTGGTGGTTATCCAAGTATGTTTTTATATTACTTTGTTTTTTTGTTTTTTGAATATGATATATCTTTGATTTTTAGCATTAAAAATTTTTAAAAATGGTGAAGTTGCAGAAGATTACAATGGTCCACGAGAAGCTGGTAAATATTCGAGATGAAAAAAAAAAGAAACAAATGAATAAATATTTTGTTTTTAGATGGTATTGTTTCGACAATGAGAGCAAAAGCTGGTCCAACATATCGTGTACTTGAAACAGTAGCTGATTATGAAAAATTTTTAGAACATAATGATCATAGTATTATTGGTATGTTCTTTTAAGGGAAAAAAAGAAGAATTGAAAATTAAGAATTTTTTTTATTATTTACATAGGTTATTTTGATAGTGAGACAAATTCATTAAAAGATGATCTTGTTAAAGTTGCTAATCAATTATCAGAAAAATTTCGTTTTGCTTATACAACAGTAAAAGAAGTTCTTGATAAAGCAGGACATTCAAAGTAAGTTTTATAATAATTAAGATAAAAAAAGAACTTTATTTTCTTTTTTTTTTTTTAAGTAAGATTGTTGTTCATCAACCTAAACGATTACAATCAAAATTTGAAGATGCTTTTTCAGTTGTTGAAGGTGTTGGTGATAAAATAAAAACATATATTCAAGGAAAAATGTAAGTTAATTTTCTTAAGTATTTTTTATTGATATGCAAAAATGACTTGAAAGAAATTATTTGAAAGTAGAAGTTAATTAAGTAGATTAAATTTGACAGAAAAGTAATTGGAAAGTTATTGTTCCATCGATTATAAAGTTTGAAATTAATTTCTTAAATATCCTTCTTTTGATTTTTACAACTAATGTTCACTTTGAAATTAACGAGTGATGATTGCCCATGTGATTCGAACCGGACAAAAACCATTGAAAGATCCTTTAGTATCAACGATTGGAGAGAGGACGGAACTAAAAATTTGGATATTTTGAAGGAAGAATTCTCTTAATCGAAAATCTTGGTCGGTATACTGTGCACTACACCGATGGTAGTACGAACAAACGTGCTACATGGGCTGAGTTGATCTCAAGAAATTTATTTTTATGAGAATAGTATATAAGATGGAAATGAATTTTTTATTAAAGTTAATTTTTATCTACGTACTTTTTTTAGTCATGGTCTTGTCGGTCATCGAACTTCATCTAATGCTGCTGATTATGCTAAACCAGTAGTAGTTGTCTATTATAATGTTGATTATGTTCGTGATACAAAGGGTACAAATTATGTACGTAATCGTGTGTTAAAAGTTGCAAAAAAATTAGCCGATGAAGATGTTAATGTACGATTTGCTATCAGTAATCCTGATGAATTTCGTCAGGATTTAACTCAATTTGGTATTAGTGATACTAAAAAAGATGCTAAACATGTAGTTGCTCGTGGTCCTAAAGATGAAAAATATAAGATGTCGGAAGATTTCAGGTTTGTTTTTATTGAAATTAAAAAAGAAAGATTCAATTTATATTTGAATTAAAATCTTGTTTTAGTTATGAAGCTCTTGAAGAATTTGCTCGTAAAGTAGCTAAAGGTGATCTTGAACCATATTTAAAATCAGAACCAATTCCTGAACAAACTGATGGTGTTAAAGTTCTTGTTGCAAAAAATTTTGATGAAATTGTTAATGATAATACTAAAGATGTTTTAATTGAATTCTATGCTCCATGGTAAAGAATATTAAATTTTTTTTCTTTTTTAATGACTTTTTTTCTTTTGTAGGTGTGGTCATTGGTAAGATAAATAGTTTATTGATTTTTTTTTGTTTTGTATAGAATCTTATGTTCATTTTTAGTAAAACACTTGCTCCTAAATATGATGAATTAGCTCAGACATTGAAAGGTGAAACTAATATTGTCATGTAAGGATAAATAGAAAAATAAATTTATATTTCAAAAAAAACAAAAAAAAAAATTACTGGTTTTTTATTTAGTGCTAAAATGGATGCTACTGCAAATGATGTTCCAAGTTCATATAATGTTCGAGGTTTTCCAACACTTTATTTTGCACCTAAAAATGATAAAAATAATCCAAAACAATATCAAGTAAGATATTTTTATTTGAATTTTATAACATATTTAAATTGATTTGATTTATTTAGGGTGGACGTGAAGTTGATGACTTTATTAAATATTTAGCTAAAGAAGCTACAGAACCACTTAATGGTTATGAACGTGATGGAACAAAAAAGAAAGGTGCAGGTGAAGAACTTTAAAATAATTTATAGAACAATTTTGTTTTTATCTTCTACTTTGTTATAATCATATTCACGTTTATTTATTCCATTTATTATAGTTAAATGAGTCAGTTTTCTTCTTTTTTTTTTCTTTTTAATTATTGTTTCTATTCTAAATCATATGTTTTTGGTTTTAAGTGATATATTATAAACATACTCATTAGTGAACAAGGCAATACATATAAAAAATTTTATAGAATTTTTTGTTTTAATTTCATTTATTTCTAATGTGATACATTTCTTTGTAAAACACGATCTAAAAGAAGTGTTGAAGTATATGGGTAAAAATTTGGATCTTTGACAGATGTTATCGATATACGATCAAAGGTTGTATATCGATAATGTTTCGTTCTAATATATGAACTACTTCTTAATTGCATTTCTGAACGATTAATTAAGAGGATGACGAAGAAATGTGTTCCAAAATTGATAGAATAAAACAATCTCTTTGTGATTAGCAACAGCAGCTATATTGTGTTTCACATTTTAATTCTATAGGGATTGCGCGAATAGGTCTCATATTACAATTGTAGGTTTTGTTATAATAATTTTATATATTCAGGAGATCGAAATTTCGATCCTGACTGAATCCAAGTTTACCTCATTAATTTTCATAAAAAGTCTTATTCGTATAAATATTTTGTACACTCTGTAATGCTTAGCAGTATGAATTTGAAACAGACTGTAGAGTCCGATTTCGAAAATTCGTCAAGTTGAAATTTATGTAACTTATATATTCGATGTATGCAAGTTTCTGTTATACAACAAAATTTATTTCAAATATGTCAGATGTACTGCTAATAAAGATAGAAAAGAGATGATTTCGAATTTGCTATAGATTACAGTTCGACTCGAATCGTGTCATGATAAATTAATTGATATCGAAGTTTATAGAAGACAAGCAGAAGTTCAAGATGGAATAATGATTTTGTTTCTTTCAATTGTTTTTAACGGACCAGAAAGTGTCTTTGATCTCGTACCGGACCACAAAAAAAATGGCCTATGAGTAGAATGTGAAGTAGATTTGAAGAGAAGATCGACATCTTAAAAGAGGGATCGATCAGCTTACCGACAATTGACTTCAGAGATGTGGATTCCAACAATAGCTATCATTAAAGCAGCTATACTTCTGTCTTTAAATATCGAGACGGTTGTGATTGAAGTCGAGTGCTGATCTATCATACAGCAGCTATCTTAATTTAGTGAATATATTTTATGATCTCAAAAGCATTATGTAAGAAAAATTCATGTTTTTAATTGTTAATGTTATACTTGTCTAGTGTGTAAAGTGTTCACTACATATCATAGATTATTGGCATTTCTTCGCAGTTTCTATGCCTCGATGAGACAAAAACTGATTACTATTGAATAATGTGATATTCTCATGAAATCACATGAAGATTTTAATTCACTAACGATTTATCAGCATTATCGAACGAAAAAATCCGTAAAATCTTTTCAGAAATTCTCATAATTTCATCCAATCTGTTTTTTTTAGAAGATTGAATGAGACAATTTCATACATTCATTTTCTGTACTCGCTCAATCAAATTTCTTGCATTTTGACATTCCGCAAACTTTAATCAGCAAAATATCATTTCTTTGATTGAGTTTTTTTTTTCATAAAAATCCATAGAATATGAAATTAAATTATGAGAAATTTCAATATTTATATAATTTTGTCAGAGATACGTTAATCGAATATGTTTGTTTCGACGATTGATTGTTTCATTAACATATTAATTGCGGATCATATTGAATGATTTTCTGAGCGTTAATTTACATGACTAATAAAACATAATTCGGAAGTAGAAGAATGGCAAAAATCGTATTCGATCCTAAACTGATGTTTCAATTTGCCTGATGTACTATCACTTCTGATTGTATTTACAAATTGTTTCGAGCTTCATGTTGTATTTTGATATTGATAAGCAACAAGTCGCCAATTAGTTCATGTCGATGTATAAAACAAAGTATCATTGACTTTAGCGAGTCCATGGACTGTAGAAAATGGATATGCAAGAAGTTGCTGAAAAGTGATGAAGAAAAGAGGTCAATTTCCAATAATGGAAAATAATTTCAAATAACTAATCTCAAATGTATAATTTGTCGCAGAATTAATTTGATCCGCCACACTTGAATGACTGATATTTGTTATTTGTTTATTTGTTTGACTATCAACTACGTAAATCTTTGGATCATAATTTTGTGATGTAAAAAGTAAATCGTTATGTAATGCAATGCTCATACTGGTTTACAAACACATATTTCGTAAGAATGTCAAACTAAAAGGATCAAAGCAATAGATTGTGGCAGTACTATATTCGATAACTGCTGTTACATTCGACACATTATCATCATAGCTGAATGATACTGGTTGAAGTGTTAGATTTATTATGTTCGGTGTTACAGTTTGTAAACGAATGATTAGTTCAGTAATATGCGGAACAAGACAAAGTGTAACTTACTCCCTTTACACTTCATATAAGATGTGTGAACTCTTTTGTTTTTCTTTTTCATCGATCATAACAAGAAACGTAATAGTAACGTACCTTCAGCTTTTACCATGTCTTTTCATTCGAACAATTCATCTATTATTTCTTCGTGTATTTAATTATATATAATAATGACATATCAGTAGAGCAAAAGTCAAATGTCAAAGTTGTTGTGATCCAATGAAATGACTATACATCCACACCCTTCTCAGTGCTTTGGGATCCGTTTATCAGCATTCGTGTGTCTTCTTTTAAATAGACTATAGTTGTTCAAGTAGAGGACTGTCTCTTCTGAATGAACACTAAAGAAAATGAAGATCTGATACATTTAGAGTGTATGTAATTGATTAACATTCGATTCCTAGCTGAATTTGTTATAGAACTGCATCTAATTTTCTATGAATTGTCGTTTCATTTGCCTATGTCTCTCACTAATTGATGTAATGTTACTTAAATTATGATTAATTGAAATCGTACGGTCTCAAGAATATTCGGAGTTCTCGAATTTTTCCGAATGAGATTCATGAACGAATGTATAAAAACATGTCGCGATTTTCTACTTGACTGTCATATCATTTTTTACCTGCTTTGAATCTCGTAGGATTGATTTTAAGTTTTTCTCGAAGTCGTGATAAGGTTAAAAAAACACTTAACAAGGTATCTAAACTATCAGAGATAGGTAGAACATTCTCAATTATTATCAAGCGTTGTTTCTATAAAGAGAGAAAATTTCTAATTTCATGAGGTCGATTCGCATATTCAGTCAACAGAAGTGTCCGTATTAACGAAAATACCCCAACCTTTCAGCTAGATCTTCGAATTTTGAACAAACTGAATTTATATTTATATTTTATCTTCTTGAGCGTATTTTTTACTATTTGGGATTCTAAGTATCGCTTATTCTCCATTGAACTATGGAACTTCTCGGAATTAGTTGTACTCGAAATTCAATGAATGCACAACTGGCTGCAAAATTTCTCTCAATAAAACGAAAAATTCATACGACAAGCCAGAGAAACCTTCGTTCATAGAGTACTAGACTCGAATTTTATTGCCTCATATTTTGTGGTTTGATTAAAAAAAATCATTAGGAGTCTTCTCAATAGTACGTTAAATGATAGTGTAATGCAATTTTAAGACATGACATGAAACTACGATTCATGAATTACGCTATATCTCGATTAATAAGAAGATCTATTAGCTCGAAAAGGAATGGAGAGCAACTGAAAAAAATACTTCAAGTTATGGTGAGAGTGATAATAGTAAAAAAAGTTGCAATGCCTATTTATGTATCATTGCACTCAATCATAATGTATGAGAAGAGCATTTACTGCTTGAACAGTCATCACGTCAGACATTGTTGCATAGATGCGATTGCTTTTGACATATAAATGACGCTTAGCAAAGGTTCTGCTTCCGATATAATTACAGAATACGAATCTTCTACAATGGAAATGAGATCATGTCATTTGAAAATTTCAATACTGTGCAACTTCGTGTCGATTGTTACACCTGATTTCCCTCTGTAGTAATATTCAACAATATTTCCTTCGCATCCATCTTCTCTATCTATGAATCTACTCCATTTCTATGATCGAAACCATTCCTTCAATTAATATGTCAAAACGTGACGAGAAAGTTCTTTAATGATAGAACATATTCTATGTTAGCAATTAATCAATTTTGTTCGAATGTGCAACCTACAATAAATATACATAGGACAGTCAAAAAGTTCTGAGAACAAGTAATATCACTTTAATAAGAAGTACATTAGATTTATTTATCTACAACAAAGGTTAGAAGACACCATAACAATGTTTGATAGCAAATTCAAATTACTTTTCAACAATCTTTTTATATTCATCAATATGTGTCAAACTGATAGCTCGGCTATTGCTTAGTTATACTTGTCGATTTAGTACCGAAAATTTGGTGGATTTTATGAAAAGGACACTGCAATGATGCGATATAATGATAGGCGTTCAAAGATTGGTTAAGTATCGCAGTATTAAGTAGAGACAAGAGAAAAATCTTAGTCTGTAAGAGGAGAACAAATTTTACTTGTCGTAAGAAGATGATAACATGTCAAGAAACAATGTTTGTCATTTTCTTTATGATAACGTGAGCATTACTTATTCGTCAAGTGGATTCTATACGATCTGTTAATGCTATCTAATGAGCATAGTAATATTTAAAAAGTATTAGTTAAGAACTTTTCAATAAAGACTATGATGAGGCATCAGTAGTATCAAATCTATCATGATACTGCAAATCGCATATAAAAAGTATTGTTATTAAATTTCTCAAAGAAGAGAGAATTTAAAAATATAATCTATTAGACATATTCAACTGGCCTCGCTTCTGTTATTCAATTATTTTAAAATATAGATTAAATATCTATCTAGATGTAATAAATTTAACTAAGCAATAATCGAACCATCAGTTTGACACATATCGACAAATCTAAAAAGATTATTGAAAAGTAATTTGAACTTGCTATCAAACATTGTTATGATGTATTCTAACCTTTACTGTAGATAAATAAATCTAATGTACTTCTTAAAGTGATATTACTAGTTCTCAGAACTTTTTGACTGTTCCATGTAATTATAGAAATGATCTGTTGTTGATTGTTGTAAAACATCTTTATCTATATAACTTTTAGATCTCTTGTTCAATATAAAATATGTACTAATTATCTTTCTTTTTTTATTCATTATTTTTGGTAAATGCCTACTGAAAATCAATATTAATTATAACAAATGAAGTGTCGACACAAACGCAAATATTGTAAATTGATAGTGCAAATTCTTCTTGAGAAAGAGAGAATTAATCCCACTCCTCTTCGTGAACGGTTATGCTCCCGCCCTCAACTATTTCATCATGGTCGGCTTCCAAAAAAAAACGTGCCTCTTAAAGCCCGGTTGTATAGAGGTATCCTTATGTCCCGAAACAAAATTGTTCATTTTTTTCACCACCTTGAGATTCTCAAGAAGAATTCGTGTCATTTAGAATTGGTTTACTTACAAGAACATTGTTTCGTCTCTATATTCGTACTTTGTCACATCATTAACAACAAATAAACTTAATTATTTGAAAAATCACAACATGTTTAAAAACAACTTTACGTGGAGATTTTTTAGTCTGAAGAGTCCTCTTCAACAATGTTATTTGAATTCTTAATATTTTTGAATAGAAGCATATACTCTGAAAACTTTTGCTTTTTTGTATCGCATCATTCAAATTAAGTTTTGTTAAATGATAACTCATTCAAAGATTCAACATTCCTTTTAAGAAATAAGTATTAGCTTTAGAAACATTCAGAATCAAGAGATATACGCATTTTAATTCTGTGAAGCAGCATCACTCATAAATAAAAATTACCTATATATAAATATTTACAATTTTTTGATTTTATTATAACATATCTCGAAGCAGAAAAAAAAGAAATGAAATAATGAATATGATTCTTTTGTTTTTTTTTTGTTTTTAGTTTGCTTTATATATTACCAATTACATTCTTTTCTTTTTTATTCTTTAACATTGATGGTAGCATATAAAGTACATTTTCTTTTGTATTATTGACATAACAACTAGTTACTTTAAATAAAATAGAAATTATATTTCTTTGGAGTCGTAACATAAATAAAATATCAAAGAAAAAAGAAAACTATGGTAATTAATTCCACTTTGACAATTCAACCTGAAAATATCCAAGTTGTGATACCATCAAATCGAAATCGACCACAATCAGTTCCAAATTTATCATCTAGATCATCTAAAAATTCACCAGATCGATCTCATAATGAACGAAAACGACATCTTCATCGTCAAATATTTATTCCCGATAAACCACCATTTATTAATTTTTCTTCATCATATATTAATCCATATCGTACTTTAACTCCAATTATAATTAATCATAATCGTCGTCATCGTTTAAAAAAAAATAAACATTCAAAACGTAAACAAAAAAAACAAAATATATCTAATATTTTAATTCATGAACAAGAAAATCAAATTGAAGAAAATTCATTTTCCAAACAAATTATTCAAAATACAAATCCTATTGATTTATGGCCTTCTGATCCAAATAGTTTTGATATGGATTTTATTCGTCAACGACAAATAGCTATTGATAATACATCTTATCGTGAAACAATTCATACATGGAAACCTTCATCAATTGATCAATTAACTACATTAATTAAAGATTTAATAAAAGATAAAAATCTTATTGATCATGTTTGGGTAATATTTTATTGGATTTCACAAAATATTCTATATGATATCGATGGTGATATTGATCATAATCATAATCAAAATTTAAAACAAAAATCTAATGAAATTTTTTCTTCACGTAAAACTACATATGACGGTTATGCTACAATTTTTAAAATATTATGTAATGATATTGGTATAGAATGTATTACAATTTTAGGTTATGCAAAAGATTCTCATTTTCAAATAAATCAATCAAAATTTTCTCAAATAAATCATATATGGAATGCTGTAAAATTAAATGATAATCATTGGTATCTTATTGATACAGTCTTAGGTAGTGGATATATTGATAATAAATATAAATATAAAAAACATCTTAATATTCATTATTTTTTAACACGTTCAGAATATATGATTTATAGTCATTTACCAAATGATTCTCAATGGCAATTATTAGCAAAACCTATTTCAATGTTTGATTTTTTTCGTTTACCATATTTACATTCATATTATTTTATTTATAATCTAACATTAATTTCACCTCGATTTTCTAGTATTGTATTTTTTGATAAGAATGAATCTTATGCTGAAGTATTAATACAAGCACCAAATGATGTTCAATTAATATGTTCAATAAAAAATGATCATAAAAGTACTTGTCTTACACAATATGATATTAGTCGACAAGTTTGGCAATGTTTATTTGCACCATATAAAATTGGTTTTCATACATTAATTATTTATGCTAATCGTTTATTAATATCGAATTCATTAATTAATGTTATTGAATTAGGTGTTGATATATCATTGAAAGATTTTTTACGAAAAAAAATTTTTCCAATAACTTTTGAAAAATTTATTCAATATAAATGTCAAATATTTTCACCACTTGATGGTATTCTTAAATATGGAACAAAAGTAACAATACATTGTCGTATTCCTAATGCATCTTATGTAAGAATTTCACTTGATGGAATTTGGTTAGAAGAAATGACATTAAAACATGATATATTCAAACAACAAATTA
The DNA here is from genome assembly GCA_905250125.1 of Rotaria sordida. Classification (NCBI taxonomy): domain Eukaryota; kingdom Metazoa; phylum Rotifera; class Eurotatoria; order Philodinida; family Philodinidae; genus Rotaria; species Rotaria sordida. Next base: position 35,963 of record CAJNOL010001728.1, read on the forward strand.
CTGTACCACAACGAGAAATAATCATATATGCTCAATTTAATAATAAAAATTTAACAAATATTTATTATGGACTTATTCGATATTTAGTAGAAAAATAATTTTTATTTTTTTTTTATTTCATCCATTAGATATCGTATAAAAAGTTTGTTCGTGCAGTTTCTTTAGGACTAAAATATGGAATTCATATATGTTCTTTAACCTTATTACACTAATACAAAATATATTAAGTGAAAAATCTCTAGTAGACTATAATTGTTTACCAAGAATAATCGATCGTCAATGAAACAATCAGTATTATTTATTCCTGCATTTCGAATAGAATTTTTTTTTTATTTTTGTTTTTTTTGTTGCTATTCGCTTGTTATTTTTCATTTTCGTATTCCGTTTTCTTTTAATTTGACATTATTTTTATTTTAATCATTGATTTAACTGACAAATAAACTTGTTGAAAGTTCAGAAATATTGATATTAATTTTATAGCTTGAAGAGTTTAGGCTTTTTATATTGATCATATGACAATTGTAAGAAAGCATTGAGTCACTATTTATTACTCTTGATATCTCGAAAAGAAATTTTTATCTAGGTAAAAATAATCAAAAACACGGCACTATTTCGAATACTTATAAACGTATTCTAGTTATGCGAATTTCAAAGAAGACTTGGAAATTTTCTAAAACAGTCTAAGTCTTCTTTTTAATGTCGTTCACCACCTTTTTCTGTTGCTACGTATCTCTGGCATAGAAGTCTGATGCCTGTTTTCTCGATTTCTATGGAAATGTATTCAATGATCGTTGGCCTTTCTACACTTTCGTTGCTATGAAACAGGAGAAGTTTACCCGCAAAACACTATATTTTACTTGTTCTGAAGAGATTTGTTTCTTGGAACGATTTTGATAAATGAGATACGAAGAAAAAGCCTTACAATAGTGTAAAGTATCATAGACTCAATTTAATAAAGTTCATTGAATACAGTGCACACCAAAAGTCTTGCACTAATTTTGATTTTCAATTCATTTATTAAAAATAACGAAATATAAATCTAATATGATTATATGTTTGTATAGCAGAGATTATGTACTAAACTTTCTCTCACATTAGAACACAACGAGTTCTTCTATTATGATCCATCTGTTTTTGTTAAGTTATATTTGAGAGATTTTCCAGATAATGGTTTTAGGAATTTGAAAACACAGAAATAACATCGAGCTTAGTCTTTTGAGATTTTCAGCTTAAAATTATCTAACTATATTGATTAAAGTTTCAGTTTTTCGAAAAATCAATTAACTAAGATACAAGGAGATCTTCTGATGCAAGAAGTTCATATCTATTTAATAAACAAAATGCATGAATATGAAATACAATACAAAAATATACATTTTAATTATCTTCTCCACCGTAACTGATATATTTTGTCACTTGAGTAAGTATAACTGTTACTCCTATTAATTCTTGACGTCCTACTTTATGAAATATTTTTTTTAAATTTTAATGTATTGTGAATATTTACTTTATATTATAGTGAATTTATACAACAAAAACTAATACGCTACATGCACTTAGTTCATTAAAATGTCTATTTTTTGTATGCGAAATCGAACGATGGGCCGAAAAAATTGCTAGGAAATGATATATCGGCGACAATTTTTGAATGTTGATTCAATGGTTCAACAACCTTGGCCTGCATAATAAAACCGCTGAAACTTGTAAGAAAGATATCAAGCTATGTTTTTTTTCATATCATTTTCCGTTGTCGGTACTAAAATGAATATTTTTTATTGTACTTCATATTCCGGCATTTTTTTCTATTAATTCTTTGACTTCCATAGTAGTAAAAATGCTACATATGTTTTATAATTATTTTTTCTCAACATAATTTATAAAAATTAATACGTAATCTGTTGGAATGCAGCAATAAAGAATGCTCTAGAACTCTCTTAAATGTTTCTTAAAAACAAGGTATATGAGACGGCATTTTCGATCACTCGATATGTATAAAAATTATCATGTAACCAAAGCAGGTGTTGAATGTGGATGGAAGAATTAGACTCATATCCTCTCTTGTGACTAGTTAGTGCGAATGAGGAACTCAAGCAATTGAAAATAAGACCTCCGCGCCAGATGGGCATTCTGTTCAGAGCTACAGCTAGTCTTAAGACTATTGAATCTTCCGCTAGGCAGCATTTTGTACTACAAAATGACAGAAAGGTAGGACATATTCTTCCTTCCAGTGGATAGGATTTTTCTGGGTCTACGACAATTGGTCGAACGACAATTGGATGACGTCAATTGGTCGCAGCGACAATTGGGCGCTACGACAATTAGTCGCATGATAGAATTGGTCGCAATGCTGAAAAATAAAATTACCGAAAATTTTTACTAGGATCGTAAAGAAATAACACACAAAGATCTAGAAACTGACTAAAAATCTATTCAAGCCCATGGATATCAGATATGAGAGGGAATATGAATATTTCCTGAATTCTTGGATTTGTGTATAAAATATTACACCGTATCAAGTAGTAGCTATTTCAAAAATTTTGCACAATCCATATAACTTTCCCCTATTTCGAGGTCTTTATCTGTTGCGACTTTTGCTATTCCACAAGGTATATAGTTCTCATCTTCTTGTAACATTACCATAAATTCAAAAGGCGAATGTCAACATCAAATTTTTGCTAACTTATAAGGTTATCTACTTGTCCATTCTGCAGACAACATCCACATTTCTCACATGCCACCTCCACCCTTACGCTGTGCTGTGTGATTGAGTCTAATGTGTGTAGACTGAAGTTTGTGGAGAAGTGAAAAAGAGCTAGACTTCTGTTAAACATTCGACCAATTCTACATTGCGACTAATTGTCGTAGCGCCCAATTGTCGCTACGACCAATTGACGTCGCCCAATTTTCGTTCGACTAATTGTCGTTCGACCAATTGTCGCTCTCCCGATTTTTCTATACATTTTAAATAGACCTTCGTTATCTAAATTCAAAATTATCAATTAAAACAATTTTCTTTTTCTTGTTTATATAACCATGCAAATCTGCGGTTAATAAACAATTTGACGACGATCTATTAATATTTTATTTTTTCAAAAGAATAACAACAAAACAAACAGTGATTATGCCATATCTTCTGTAAGCATTTGTTCATTATCTGATGTTTCCATAGTAACTACAATTTTTGGTGCACGACGACGTAATGCTGATAATTTTTTTGTTGTAGCTACTGTTGTACCAATTTTAGTTAAAAGTTCACCAGCTTCTTCACGTTTTTGAATAGCTTTTTGAACCATTTCAATTTCTTCCATTGGTTTTGTTGCATTAGGTGCTCGAACAAGATGAATATAATCACGTACTTCACGTAAATCAGCTGCTTTTCGATCAAGTGTACCTTGTCGAAGACTAAACAAAAAAAAAACAAGTATTTGCAATGATAGTTTTCATTTTATAAAAGAAATAAAAAAAATTTTTACCGTTTCATAATATGATGTCCTTCTCGTTTAGTACGAATTTGTTCAACTCGTTTTATAGCTTGAACTGGATAAGAAAAATATATTGGATTTATTTTTTCAAATCATGTTTGTTTTTTTATTTTTTGCTTACGTGTATTTTGCCATAATTCACGATCATATTTAACCGGTTCATTTCGACGTTTTTCAAATTCGAATGTTGGATCTGTTGTTAAATCTTTACCAGTAAATTTTCTATGTGCTTTTGTCCAACGTGATTTACGTGGATTCCATTTCTTTTTAAATGCACGATGACAACGTGAACGACAAAATCGAAAGATCTAATTTTATTGTTATATAAAAATATTAAAAAATAAGAAACACAAAAAAAGAATAATTCTACTTTGCAATCATTTCGTACAAATTGTATGCCATGACCAGGCCAGATCGTCGATGAACAATAATAACATGTTTCGAGACGCATGTTTTGATCTTTTTTTTTTTATGGTCTGAAAAAGAAATCATTGTAAAAAAAACAAATATTCGTTTAAAGAGTTGATAAATTTGAAAACAAGAGAAGATATTTTTAAACATGTATATATTCGTAGGAATTGTTTTATAAGAATTTCTAGAAGCATCAGAATCGATATTTACGAAGTCAAAAATAAATAGTTAATAATTGATTGTTATCACTATTAAGAATAAAATAAATATCGAAAAAAACTAATAAATTTCAAAAGTTGCATTGTTGAATGTATAATTTGAAAAAATGAAATTAAAGTCTCGCTCAAAAGATTTTCTTTATTAAATTAAAAGACTGTTCAATTTTTTGACAAAGCGTTGACACTATTATCAATATATTGATCGAATTTAATAATTTAATAATTCAGTTATTAGTGGTCTTAAAATGTGTGTGTGTGATGTCATTTATTTTTCTTACGAAACATACTCAATAATAATATAGTAGAAAAAAAACCAGTTAGAAAGAACAAAATTCGAGAACTATTGAATTTGATTGGTGTATATGATACAAATAGACTCCCTGATGAAAAAAAAAAGAGTTCGATAGATATCGCACCTGACTTGTAGCAGATATAGTGATTAATAACCGAAAAACAGAAAAATTTAAAATATAATTTTTCTATAAACGATGGACTTCGGCAAAAAGATCGTATGTAGCAAATCTGTTATAAGTTGTCAAAAGTTTTCTCACCTAAACAGATAATATTTTAAGTTAATTCGATGTCTAGTTTCTTATTAATTGGTTTCGACATTTTCTTTATTATGACCAAAAAACTTATCGATGAAAGATATGATAGAATCTACTTTCTTTTTTTTTTATAGAAATTCTAACTAGCAAATTTTCATAAGATTATAGTCCAAACAATCAAAAGTAGGAGTTAGAATTTTACTTTTTTTCAATTTCATCATGCTGTGTTGTCTTGTTTTTATATACTATGAACTGATGTGGATCGGTCAAATATTTACTATTATAATCCTATAGTAGTCCTCTACCTATGCTGTATATCTCGGAATTTTGTCTTGGTGTATATGTGTATATATAATATCAACTGTAATGATTCTTATCATTTAATTTTTATTTGCACATTGCATTTTGTATCACATATTTTTTTTATCGTACGTATAAATGACACTGTGTACTAATATATTGCAGGATAACTTTTTATATTACACTTCCTTTATTGTACTATGACACATAAAGCTCATCTGAAGGTATGGTGGCTATGATCTCTCTATATGAACAGGTCAATTCTATATGTCATAATACAATAAAGAAAGCGTAATATAAAAAGTTATCCCGCAATATATTAGTACACAGTGTCATTTATACGTACGATAAAAAAAATATGTGATACAAAATGCAATGTGCAAATAAAAATCAAATGATAAGAATCACTACAGTTGATATTATATATACACATATACACCAAGACAAAATTCCAAGATATACAGCATAGGTAGAGGACTACTATAGGATTATAATAGTAAATATTTGACCGATCCACATCAGTTCATAATATATAAAAACAAGACAACACAGCATGATGAAATTGAAAAAAAGTAAAATTCCAACTCCTACTTTTGATTGTTTGGACTATAGTATAAATAACCATCATCAGAGACATTCTGATCAGAATCAGCGTTCATTCTTTGAGTTCAAAGATCAGTCATACGATTGTAACGAAAGCAGTCGATCGTGATGTGACGACGGTGAAATATTGGCACAAGTAGTAGAAACAATCACAAGAGCCAATTGAAAGGAAAACCGATTATAATCAACAAGAGAACAGTGCAATAGCGTTTGAATGAAGCAGGCACGAAATACAATTGATCTCTACCGAAGTCGTTACTAACTGAAGTCCATCGAGAGAATCCTTTAAAATGGGTTGAAGATCACAAATCTACGAACTGTACTCGTGATCTTCTCTAAGGAGATCATCATTCATCTGAATTCCATTAAAGAATTGATTTGGAACTTGCTAGAAAAATAGATGATCGTAAGAGCTGTCAAGCGTCCTATCGCAGTCAATACTTGAAGTTGCTTCTCGTGTCGATGCTTCGGTTATCTTTTCTGCTTTAAACACAACTTATGTACCGAATTAATAGATGTTAGTTACCAGTTGATCTCTTGTAAACAGTTCGGAAATAATTTGATCGAAATTTGACGGTGTAACAACTACAAGAAGTTATGAACTTAAATAAACATAGAAACTAGCATTCAATAATAATATGAATAATACAATTCAAAAAATTAATTGATCGTCAATGTCATATGATCTAATATTCATCGAAAATGTTTGGCAACTTTTTACGTTAATGTTATGAAGAAAAAAGTTGACAACTTATCAATCTTTAGTTCGACAGTAAAGCATGAATACTATCGAAGTCAGCCATCAAATTACATATCATATGAACAATCAAAATTCTGAAGTTACTGAAAGTGATGGTGATTTTATACGAGTAGTGAAAAGACTTTTATCCACTACTGAACTTGTCATCTTAAAGCCTTCAAATTCTATTTAAAACAAATCTCATAGAATTTTTTTTTATTATTATTATGAACGTTTTGATCTTTATTAAATCATCACCAAAGTTTGACTTGAGAACTATGTATAACAGATGTTATTTTAATTAATTAGATACATAGAACTCGAATGTTTTTATAATATACATATATTTCGATGATCTTATTCGAAAAGCATCAAAGTAATTTAATTTAAAAAGAAATAAGAAAAAAAATAAAGTTTTTCTTTTTTTAAATTTTTCAATTATTTGTTTTTTTGTTTTTCGTTATGAAGTTTGTTGAATGAATGATCCTTCTTTCTACAATATAAATAAATAAATAAATTAAAAGAAAAAAAAAATAATAAATAAATTTCTCATCATTAAACCTACATCATAAACTCGTGCTTTTTCCATTTCTTGAATAGTTTGATCTCGTTGCGCACAAAGTGAATTGAAATTCTTTTCTGTTCGTCCCATTGGATGTACATGATAAGGACCAGGAATTCTTTTTGGTAAATCCCATGTTCCAATGAATTCCCCAAATGGTGATCGTTCGGATTTTTTAATACCAGGTAAAAGACGACCTTGATCATCAGTAATAAAACTACTTGCATTTAAAGACATTATTGCTTTAGGATGCTACAAAATAACAGTTTATTGAATTAATTTATTCATTTTTTTTATTTATCATATACAAACCATGCCAGGTTGTGGATCTCGCGGTACTTGATACATTTGCAAACGTTTTGGTACAAACGTTTGCTCGAATTGAGAAGCACTATAGTTACGTGACATTGTTCAATTGAATGTGAATAAATAAATGAGAAAACATTATATTTGCCATTGATATATTTAAAATAATTGTAATCGTCAAGCAACAGAAAGAGGTTTACATAAAGTGTGTCGTTAGTTGTCAGTCACATAATCGATGATCAGAAAATAGTATAAATTTTTACAAGTCTCAATGAATATAAATGTAACACATACAAAGTTAATGAGAATATAAATAAAAATGGTGTAATCTTTTTTTTTTATCTATCTAACCTGTGCAGAATATCTTTAAAATATTAAGAAAATTTTTTTTATTTAATTAATAATCAAATGCTAACATTTGAAAATTAAAGCAAAAAAAAAAGAAAACGATCACCAGAAAAGAAAATTACAAAAGTGCTTCATTAGATAATGATGATGATGATGTTAATATTTCCCATCGTAATACCGGTGTACCTAATTTAATATGTGCTGCATCACGAATAGGTACAGATGTTTGACTAAAATATTTAATCATACATGATACACTTGAAAATGGTCTTGAACATTCACCAAGAATATAGAAACCTTCAGAATAGCATATACGCATATGCATACAACCTTTTATTGTTCTATTAAATAAGAAGGAAAAAAAATCCGGAATATACATACATTTAAAAATAAAAATCTATAATTTTACCTAATAGAAAGTGAATAATCATTGTGATTTCCACTTTCACTTTGTCGTACAAGAAAACTACCCGATGGACGAGATTGTAAAATATTTTCAGCTTCTCGTCGAGACATTGCATGATGATACCAACTAAATAAATATATTTTAATAAAAAAAAAAAAAACATCTTTCTATAAAATTGAAATAAATAAATACAAATAACAATCAATTGGAATTTTTCTTATATCTTCTAAATGTTGACATGTAGAAGTCAAAGAATTTGATGATGATGATGAACAATATTGTTTTGTTTGTTCTGTATTTGACATCTTTTGTAATGATCCTCCATTACGATTATTTGTCAATGAAAGATTATTGAAAAAACATGTTTGTAAATTATCCCATGGTTGATCATAAGTTGTCTGTATTTTATGTAAAGAATTGTTTTGAATCGATGAATTTAAATGTTTAAAATGAAATAAAGATGCCTGAAGAAAAGATAGAACAATTTTCTAATCTCTTCTCAAATACGAACATACTTCAAATGATATAGGTTGTGTATTATCCGTAGTTGTTGTTGTATTAATTGTTTTACTACGCTTATTAGATGGTGATGTTAAAGCAAATAAAAAACTATGTGAAGTATCTGTGCCTGAACAAATCGTATGTGTATTGAGACAATGAGAGTTTTTTTTAAATGATAGATCGAGATTTTCAATAATCGAATTTTTATTTCGAATATTATTATTAATACCACATTGACACAATGGTACTAAACCACCCGGTGGTAATGGAGGAAGTTCAGGTGGTATTAAGTCAAGTTGTATTAAAGATTTTTTTGTTGATGATGATGATGTCGGTGCTAAACAAGTTTGATGCAATAACTTATTTCTATGATTATGATTCAATGATGAAGATGTTGATTGATTGTTTATATTCGAAGAACGAAGTAGATTCTTGACTAATGGTGTACTAGTGTTTGATGATGATATTTGACATTGTTCATTAAGTAATTTGAATTTTTCTTTTTGTATTTTTAAATCCCATGGTGCACAATAAGATTCTTCAGATATACCACATGATTGAAATGATGATGATCGCATAGTTGTTGTAATTGGACTCATCGATTAATTATTATTATTTTCGATAAGATTATAATCAAGAACATCTAAATTAAAACATTCAAATACTATCGATAACTTAACATTATATAAATCGATGAACAATTGAGAAAAGAACAAATCATAAATTTTTATCTAGTCATTATTCTTCCAGACATTTCTAATTCAACGAAGAAGGAAAAGAACAGGAAAGAAATATATGCATGTATGACCGATGTTGTATAGTGTCTCAATGAAGACAGTCTGTCTATCATTTTTTTCCCTAGCAAAAAAAAAAATAATGTGAACAATATATGAAGAATAAGGTCAAGCATTATTACAATAGTTGAAATGGTTCTCTATGCTGATTCCTTTTCTCTTTCTATAGTGATGTTCATCTGTGAGACAATGTTCTCGTTTTTTTTTATTACTTACGCAATTGTGATTCAATTGTTAATCCATAGTTCGAGAGGAAATAGAATGTTGGCAAATAACTGCTCAGTTCCTTAACTATTGTATGTCTATAAAGCTCTATAACACATCATCTTCAATTGTCTTCCGTTCATAATATAGAATTATTGTCTAATATTCATTTTCTTTCTCAAGTTGATAATTAAGATAAATGATGATAATAGGAGAAGATTTCACTAATATAACAGAATAAATGAGTATATTTATGAAAATAAATCTACAAAACATTTTTGACAACTAACGAATAACACCAATAGTTCTAACTAACATATACATATATATATATATGAACAATTGCAACTGTTTTTATTAATTTCGATTTTTCCAAAAACCTACTTCTTATGTATAGTTTCATATAGATAATAATTCTTGATTAATAAAAATTTCTAGTTCATCATTTGTGTTCTTTGTAAAGAAAAGAATACTAAATCATAATAAATGAAGGATAAATATTAATGTGAAACAAAAAAAAAAAAAAAGAAATTCAGCTGGGAAATGTATTCTTTCGTGCTATTTGCAAAACGAGTCTTTTTTTCTTTGTCTTTTTACTTATTCAATCAACACTATGACAAAAATGGTTGCTCTCATTGTTAGTCAAATCACGCATTGTCATCAACCATCAGTTATATCATAAACTTTGACGTATGAACAACTGAATATTTATCTAATATGCCATTTACAATTATCAAAGTGTCTATTTTATAAATAGATGATTGTAGCTTTACTGACCTCAACAACTTACCAAATATTTGTCTGTATTATAATATACAAACAAATGAACGATTCCGATAAAACATATGTGATAATTAGAATTAATGTTTATGTGAAAGAAAGATATTCTGTATAGGTTATGGTGTTGCATTTCATCATATGAATATGTACTTAGAAAAAAAAAACATAATCTATAGTTGATGTAGTGTAAAGGACAATAATAGTATCGAATTTGAAGTTCACATATAGTTATATGATAACAACTCTACGATAGATGAAGGATATATCATGTATTTTCTAAGATGAGTATATTACAAGCTTCAATATTGAGCCATATTTTGATAACATGGTTTAGATTAACCTAGAATGGTTCTGTTAAAAATATATCCACCATCCCTGCAGTCATTTGTATCAGAACATCGTAAAAAGTTTATTATCATAGAGATCACGAGTTGAATAAAGTCGAACAAGTTTCATGCTTAAAAAAAACAGCATGAGAGAAAAAATTGAATTACTTACTGATTCGAAAGAGCAAGATGTATTCGTAGGTATTGCAACTTCTCGAAGACTATCATTCATTAAAAAAAAAGTTTTCACGAGTAAAATGCCTGTTGATCAATTTCAAAGAATAATATCGGTTACTATTCTTAGTGCCACTCATGCTACTTAATGCACAGTTGATAATGCACCCGGACTTTTGTGTGTAGATGAGGAATGTCATCGAACTGAATAAATACTCTGTTTTTATATATTGGCTAAATGAAACTTCTAAAAAGATTTACATAATAAAGATTTATGATTGTTTTAATTTGGGAAATGCATAAGTCATCTAAAAAATTTTGACTAAAAATCAAAACGAAATCGATTAAATTGACACTATTTATATTAGATTTTGAATTTGATTATTTCATTCGCAAGCCTAGAAAAAAGTTGTTATAAAAATCCTAATATCAGCTCATTCCAATTTATTTCGACAAAAACAATGATAAGAACCTCAATCCTTGAAAAGTTCAGATCACACTCGAAAAATTCACTTGTTCAATTCTGATCGTATTTTGCAATTTTCCTCTCCATCGTTTGACAGTTTGACATGCGGAGAACGTCTCAGATGAGAGGATTTTGTTTCTCTGAAAAATAGATTTTCTATTATTTTTGAATGCAATTTTTTATGAGAGAGGGAACAAATCACGGACAAATAAGGGTACAGTTTCAGTCATGAATTTTAGTATCACGGATGAAAGTGTAAGAAAAGTAAAAGTAACCATCTTGAGTTTGAGCTCTAATTACGACATATCTTTTAGTATATTTTTCTTTGAGAAATTTTACCAGAAAATTATAAAAGTTTTCTTCACAAAAGTTCGAAGGTGGTATTGTTTCATATCTTTGGCAACATAGCATAACTAAATTATTTCATATATAATTCGAGAATGCAATTATTCAAATAATTTAAAGTTTCACGATCCAAAAAATAACAATCCGGTGTAGGTGTATTGGTGTAGACATTGTTGTCAGTAAAATGAACATCCACAACTAGAACCATAACCTCACATCTACACCCCATACTCACAGCTGTCTCATCAAAATAAAAATAACACCTTTTTGTATCAGCGATTCCACAATGGCGGCCTTAGTTCTATTATTGAAGTACTAAATATTCACATCTTTACATTAAAAGATTTTAATAGACTGATTCCGTCAACATGCAGTAAATATGTTATCAACGTTTTATCCCTATCGTTCATTGTCTAGAGATGTTTACGATATTCTTATAATGAAAAACTGAGAAAATTGTATTTGCATCCATTTGTGTCAGACATGCAACTCTATGCAAATATTATTGTCCTGCATTTATACGCAAAAAATGCTAATATTTTAAATAATTTGCATGAAATAGGACGAGTTGAAAATTATTTTGCAAGTAAATGCATCTTTTATAGATTTAGTTTTGTCCTCAATAACGAACTTTAATATTGCACAATGATCATTTTAAACCAAATATGAAGTTTGTTTAATTTTTGACATTTTGTATATAAGGAAAAATATAAACATAATTATACAGTTGACAGTTTGCTTAAGAATAATCAGTAAAAAAAAAGAGATTTGAATACAAGAGTAAAACGATTCAAAGCGTCTAAATCAATGATAATAAAGTTTTCTATGTCAAACTATTTTTGTGTACTCAAAAAGTGAGTACACTCTAGAATCGGTCAGTGTGTCCGGCCGTCCGTCCGGCCGTTAACACGATAACTTTTGAAAGGAGAGTCCGATCGCGATGAAATTTTCTACACAGTTTAGTCTTAACAATATCTCGGTCGAGTTCGAAGATGAGAATGATTGGCCGAACCATTGCTGAGTTATAGCAAAAATAGTCATTTTTCCCTATGAGAAGATAGACCCTTCTCTACATTCATAAAAAACTTTTCCTATCATAGTCATATAAAACTCCAACTATTATATACCATTCGATAGAGAATTTCACGAGCTACAAAATGGTATATAAAACATAAAGAAACAAGAAAGCTAACTCGCCCATTGCAAAGATAATTAATCGGAATTCGGTTCTGTTTTTGTCCACGCTCTATGTGATCCACAATTAGAGCTCTATCTTCCCATCACAGAGATGATAGTTCGAGATTTTCTAGAATGGAGAACTCGAATCTATGTTCCATTCGCCTCGAAATCCCATTGGTTGAGCAGTGACCAATAGAAATCAAGTTATAAGAAAAACGAGTTTCTTAGGGTAAATGAAGGTGAAGAGTTCAAATCTTCTCTGTATTTGCCTCCAAATCGTATTGGCTGAGCAATAGCCAATAGAAATTAAGTGTTTACAGAAAGGGTTTGCCAGGACAATTTTGATGTCCACACATTCTAGGGTAACTCATCTGTCTCATTCACTTTTTGAAGTACACATAACTCTTGGATTTAAATCCGAGGTTTCCACATTTATTTATAATAAAATTTGATTGAACTAGAATATTAAAGTTATGTTAAAAAGTGTTCTTTTCAAACTGATCAATACCTAGTACTATTGATGATAGTTATGTTTCTTACATAGTATAGAAATAGAACTAATGACCATTTCGAAAAAAAAAAGGCAGGTGAATCTTTTTTGAATAACTTTTGAAGGAAATGACATAGAGAGTTGCGGTTTTCACTATTGGAAAGAAGCAATAAAGACGCATCGAATCATATACGAAAAGATTTTCTGACTACTTTCCAAGAGTTTTAGTCAGACTTTCTCAAAGAATTGCTTTTTTCTCATATATTAAAAGAAAAGGAAATTTTCATCAAAATACAAGAAAACGTATATTTGTTGATTATTTTCTTGGAAAAATGGCGTGATAACTTGCACTTCAATGGTTAGGATATCTTATTGATTGCAACTAGGAATAGAATCTTTATACAGTTTTGTAGTTCTTTGATTGGTGACTCTAGTGCATCCCTGAAAATAAATAGGTTAATATCGTAACCACACAAGGCATGTTGCTTTTCAAGAAACTTTACATAAGACTATGAGGAAAGTAATTAGAAAAGTCTTTTTGTATATAGTTCGATACATCTTCATCGTCTCTTTCCAATGGTGAAAATCTTAGCTCTCTATATCATTCTCTTCAAAAATATCCACCTGCCCTTTTTTTGAAATGGGCATTACTTACTTTTGTAAAATAACACTATGAAAATCAACATGATCTCTGTTAATTAATAATATATTGAAAGTATGTCTTTGCCAAATATTGATTCATATAAAATAGCGGGCTTTGAAAATCTAATGTCTAATTAATTTGTGAATTGTTCATGGTCGAACACTTCTCAAGATACTATCATCGAAAAATTTCATTCTATTCAATGATTTCTAACTATATCACTGTATTTGATATATAAATGTTTAATTATCCAATTGTATTGACTGAAAAATAGGAATATATTGATTTCATCCAATCAACAATTTTCTTTTTATTCCATGTAGATCTTTTTATGATGACTTTCAATAATAATTTACTTTTCTTTCATAGTCTACTGTTACATTTTAATTATAATTTCATTTTAGGCTTTTTTTTCTGAAGTATATGAACAAGCAGATTTAACACATTTTTATTTCGTAACAATATAAATCTTTTGATATCTGTTTTCAATTATTATCCTCTATTTATTTTAATTTTTGTAATTAAAATAAAAAAATCAATCTACTATAAATAAATTTTATTTAAAGAATAAATTAATAAAAATTATAATATATTTGTATGAAGAAAATAGTCTTTAAAATGTTCAGGAAATGTTAATTTTCTATAAAATAAAATGGTATTGAGTTTATTACAATTACTTCGTGTTGTATTTCTTCGAAAATTTCGTGTTACTTTTTTCATTAGTTGATAATCGATTAAAAGAAAAACATTATTTGGTAAACATGTTTTAGTATCAAATAAAAATTGTTTAATATAATCAATGTGAACTGCAGTAAGATCAAGTTCATTAAGATGAGGATAATGAATGATTGATAAATTTTGATTGACATTTTTTGATGTTCTAAATGATTTATTATTTTGTTGTTTTTGATTGACAACAGTTAATTTTTCTAAAAATGGAAATGATTGAGAAATTTGAATAAAAAATTCATGTTCAAATGAACGTTCATCAAATAATAATATTCTACGAACACATGTAAATAATCCACCTGAAAAATTATTTGTTATAGCATCATAATGTTCTAATTGATATGGATATGAATAAATATGACATTGACCTATTTCTACTTTTGGAAAATAATCAACACAAGATATAATTTTATTATATTTAAAATTTTTGAATGTCTTTTGAATATCTTCATTTGATAATAAATTAATTTGATCATTAAAATAAATATATGAATAAATATTAAATATAAATGTATTTAAATATGGCATATAATTAATAATATTTATTTTCATTTCATTACCATCAATAAATGTTTCTCTGTTACAAACAAGAAGATATAAATAAAGTTTTATTAAATTTAACATTCGATGTAAAAGTGGTAAAATTAATTCATCATAATCATATATATCATTATTACAAGAAAGTGAAAAATATTTTAATTTAGGTAATTTTTCCTAGAAAAACAAATAACAAAATTATTAATTCTTTCTTTAAATAAATTTGATATTCAAAAAATAATCATATCTACCGTATTATTAATTATTAGATTCGAAGATTGAATTCGTAAAATATTAACATAAAGTGTATGAAGTCGATTGAAACGTCCATCACATAGATAAAGACACTCAGTAAAATATTCTAAATTGACATGTAATTCTAATAAATTTGATGAGTTAATAAATGAAGATGGAATATAAAATGATAATCGTGGACAAGCAATTGAAGATGAATTAAATTTTAAATATTCTAAATTTGTAAATGTAGTAAAAATATATGTAAATATAATTGGAATCATATCTTCTGATACATTTTGTTGTCCATTTGTATTAATATCGATAATAAGTGATAAAATTTGATTTTTGAAGATGTGAGTGAAATGATTTTCATCTAAACAATGAAAAGATTTTTTAAAAAAATATTCTGAATAATATCTTATGAAATTCTCTATGATTTTACTTACATCTTTTAATATGTATACTTTAGTCCTTTATTTCTTATTTAATAGGGCGGTAATTTACATAAACGACAATCATTATAATCTTTATTATTTATTTTATTCTAGATTTTCTTTCTTAAAAACTTTGTCTAAAGATTTAATTTATCTGTCATTGGAAAAATCAAAGCAAAAAAAGCAAAATCTTACCAGCAAAAAGATCTGTAATTGTTTCTTCATGAATATTATATAAACCAAGTCCAGTTAAGTTAGGATAATTTGTAGTAAGAAGAATGCGTTTCATTGAAGATGATTCAAGATCAAGCCATTTGATTTTATGATGAATTTTAGGTAAAATTTGTGAACAAAATTGATCAAGTATTGGATCAGATAATGGATAAGTAAAACCATTTGATAAAGATATCATCAAAGTTAAATGATTTGTAAAAGTAAAATCATATATGATTTGATTTAATCGTTTATTAGTACCTATTAAAGAATAAAGTACTTCTATATTTGTCAGTTTTTTTAAAATCATCATAAGAATTTCATCAGGTAAATCATTCAATTGAATAAATGAATGTTTCATGTTTATCTTCATAAATGTAATGTTTTGAATTATGAACATTGATATTTATATATAGATACACTCATATGTCTAATTGATTGATATCGTCAATGAAAAAAATGAGGCATTCTCCTATAAAACAAATTGACGAAAAGTGACTCTATAGCTCATAGGCTAATATGTTCTTACTCTCTCTCTCTCTCTCTCTCTCTCTTTGATCAGCATAGCGGATAAGAAATTTAGAAAACCTTTTTGTTCTTTATATTATAATCTATATGATTACATACTAATGACTTTATTGATATTTGGTACAATTGGTTTTTTGAAAAATTAGATATTATTTCAATTTTGAAATCTTAGTTAAATAGTTGAAGAGATAAAATTTAATATTTGTTGAGGTGAGCTTTAGATTTTTAATTCGATTGAATAGTTTTTTTTAAGTCTATTAGAAGTAAAATTGAAACGAATAATTTTTCTCGAGAGTGAACATAACGATACGTTCTTAGTGTTACATCTCTCGTTCTAACAGAATTCTGTCAAAAAAAAAATGATTTTACATGATTAATGCTGATTATTAATAAAAGGAATTATCAAAGAATAATTAAGAGTATAAATATATACAGAAAGAGCGTTAATCTTCAAGCTGAATCAATATATAAACTCACACTCACTATATTCAGTTTTCTTTGATCTTAGCAATTTTATCAGTGATCATTGAACACTTTATGTCCGTAGAAGTTTATTAAACAAAGAAATGAATCGCGGCATTCAATAGTTGATAAAACAGATTTTTTACAAACTAAAAATTCATAGAAACAAATGGCAAAAACATAAATGTAATTCACACAATGAAGATGCCATCTAAAATTGTGATAACGGTGCAACGATTGATCCACTATGAAATATCTAGTTGATAAATTTAGAGTCGACATCAAGATTTCAGCGCTAGGTATTGATCTAATGTTTGTCACTGTAGAATAAGTAATCTCGAAGTATACTGAGTGCGTTTATGATGATCAAAAAAAAGTCGTGACACGACAGTTGAGGCTTCCTCAATTATTTACGAAAGAAACAATATCAATATTTGATCACTTTGTTCAGCTTAAAATTAGTAGACAGAAATATGCAATATCTTCCTATGAGATTGATGACTCACAATTATACTTCTCTCAAGCTGAGTCAGTAGTTTTTACGAAAATGAGTTAGTTATTCAAATAATTTTTTTTATTTAGTCTCCATTACTGGGTGGGTGCGGGTTTACATCAAAAGAAGACATCCAAACCAACATCCACACCTACACACACCCACATTCACACCCTCGTCAACGGTCGCTCACGTTTAGCAGAAAGAACATATTGATGATGGAAGACATTTTTGTAGAGGACGATGTCATTCAGGGCAATTCGTCAAGGACTTTAAGGACTAAAAGTGACGGACATTTTTGCAATGACATTTTAGCCCGTTGCGGACTCGAGAACGTAAGTAACTAAAGCTCTGTAATTTTCACTATTCTAAAGGACAATGTTCTGAGCTGTCTATCTGCACAAGATTTAGTCAGTTCAAAGGATATTTTCATCAGAGGTTTTCTGGTTGAAATTTTTTTTCTGTGTCTTTCCATCGATCTTTTTTTTTTAATAATAATCTCTATTCTTACTATACCAAAATATTATCCAAATCACTCGATGTTCATTCTGAAATTTTATATGTTTTTATTTTTCTTTCGGCCTTTATTTATTGTACTGGTTTTTTACAATGAGATAATTTTATAGCTAGTAAAGGGTAATTTTGGTATAACTTGGATGAAGATTATTACAAACTTCAATGGAAAAATACCAGAAAAAAAATGTCAGAGTGGTAACAGTGATGAAAACACTCTTCGAACCTAATGACACGCAATCAAATAGATAATCTGGACGTCGCTCTTTCGAATCATGAAAACCATAGTTCAGTAGGCCATCCTTATAAAGCATGTGAACATAGCTTATTTTCTATCAAAAATGTATTTTTCTTTCATATAATTATTAATTCCCAGTACTCAATGAAAAAAAAAGCGATGTACAGAAAGCAGAATTCGTGACAGAAGATTTTCGATGTAAAATGCATTAGAAGAAACTTACTATAACCTTCTGTTGGAAAGCTTTCCATTGAAAAAATTAGCAAATATCACATAAGTTGATGCAGTTTTTTCTGTTGATTCAAACCATGTTCGTATTTTTCTCTTAAAGTACTTCGAGGATAAAATAAGACGAAAAAACTTTAAAAACTAAGGCCTTTTTTTTAATAGAAAACTGATACTTGAGTCCAGAAGTATTTACACATCTTTAAGCTAACTGAGTAGACGTATCAGATAGAGCATAACATTCTGTGAAATTTTCATTGAATTTTGAATTGTGTTAAAGTGGTACATCAACTATACTGAATACGCATTCTTAAAAAAGTCTCACGTGAAAAACCATTCACGCTGTTTCCAACTGAAAAATTATTAGAACAATATTTTTTTATATTGTACGATAGGGAAAGAATACTACTTTGAGAACTTGCACGATTCAGTCCGTAGTTCTTTCGAAAAAGACTTTTCTCTCTAAGATTAGAGATATTTGGCCATTTTTGGGTCTAGTATTTGCCTAAACTCCTAAAAATTTCACATTTATTTTTTCACCAAACGCCTACGTGGTCGTTTACTGTGTACGAGTCTCTTGCTGGTTTGGTTCTCGAGCCATTCATTCTAGGGTTTTTTCATTTAGTTCTACTACCATCTATAGTAATGCGTAGCAGAAGACATTTAAACTCAAATTACATGCAGTGAACATTTTAAATACACGTTGTTCAATTTTTATTGATGGGATAAGATCTATTAGCAAGAAGAGATCTAGTTGTATGATTGCTGATTCACTCAGTTGATACAAGGGAAGACCAGTTCGAAGGATAATTGTGATGTTCACCATAGAATACAATCTATCGCATATACTTTTAATCGAGACACCTTTTTTATCTTAAAGTTTAATGATGGAGTCTGTGTTGAATACTTTTTTATGCCATATACTATACAATCTATTTTCATTGTTTAGCCTGTTATCCAAAGCAGAGATGGCACATTGTTTCATATTATTTACTTTTAGTGTGGGGGTATGTGGATGGCGTGGGGTGCAAGCGTCCAAAGGATCTATACACACTCATACCCACACCTACACCGAGTTTGAATAAGGAAGGCCATAAATTGATCGAAGATATCAAATTTTGTTGGAAATTATTTGCTCTATCAAATAAAATATTTTTCTAATAGTTTCGAATACATGCCAGAAATTCAGTTTTGGACAGTTTGATTTTCCAAAGATCCTCAACTGAGCAGTTTAATTGAACTATTCCAGCCTATTCATCGTGACACAGAATCAATTCAGTTATGAGGATGTGTTTTTTGTATTATCCTGAAAATACCATTGCTTTAAACATATATTTGTCACTATATGATAATTCATGTATTTTCTAACTGTATTATGTTACCTCTTAGTATAGGG